>CM065594.1:75438271-75458744 GCA_033119425.1 Bufotes viridis | reverse complement strand
CCTATTGTCCCCACATGTGTTTTGGCGATTTCCCTTTGTCCTGAGAGATAATTGAATGACTCTCAATTGTCTCCAGGACAGAAGACATTGTGTATTCGTCTGCCTGTGGTGATTGCATTACCCATGTAGGGTGATTGCATCACAGGCAGAGGGGAGGGATATGCTGGGGGTGTCTGTATTGTCCCAATGTGTGTGATTGGCTGCTGTATCCCGTGTCGCAGTCTTCCTTCTGGTCCTCTAGGGAGTGTCCACCAGGTGGGAGACCTGGATAAATACCAGGCAGGTAGCCGTTAATAAATATAGAATTCCTGTTTACCATCAATACGGAGCCTCGTCTCGTTCTTGGGGGGATTCACTGTATGCTGTTAGAGACTGATTGCCAGGAGTGTAAGCTGATTGTCTGCTTTTCCTGTTCGTCTGCTAGCAGCTATTTGGGAGGTTCCAGTACGGGAGTTGGAGTGCTATTTTGTATCCAGTTCGGGAGTTTGGTGTTCTGCAGTAGCTGTGCCTATATCTCTGTAAAGGGGGCCGATCGCCTAAACGGTTTTTACCCCTTGTCTGCAGAAACGGTCCGTTACACATTGCACCATATTATATATCTCCTATAGTATTATATATACTGCACCCTGTCATATATACAAAATATATATATGCTGTACTATTATATACATTATATACAACCTATTATATATCAATCTATATAACAATATATATAATGTACATTATATACACTGCACCCTGTTATATATATACTATAGTATTCTATATACTGCACCCTGTCATATATACTTATATACAAAAATATATATACTGTACTATTATATACATTATATACAACCTATTATATATCAATCTATATAACAATATATATATAATGTACTATTATATACACTGCACCCTGTTATATATCTCCTATAGTATTATATATACTGCACCCTGTCATATATACATATATACAAAAATATATATACTGTACTATTATATACATTATATACAACCTATTATATATCAATCTATATAACAATATATATAATGTACTATTATATACACTGCACCCTATAATATATCTCCTATAGTATTATATATACTGCACCCTGTCATATATACATATAAACAAAAATATATATATATATATATATATATTTACTGTACTATTATATACATTATATACAACCTATTATATATCAATATATGTAACAATATATATAATGTACTATTATATACACTGCACCCTGTTATATATCACCTATAGTATTATATATACTGCACCCTGTCATATATACCTATATACAAAAATATATATACCGTACTGTTATATACATTATATAAAACCTATTATATATAAATATATGTAACAATATACATATATACTGTACTATTATAAACACTGCACTCTGTTATATATCTCCTATAGTATTATATATACTGCACCCTGTCATATATACATATATACAAAAATATATATACTGTACTATTATATACATTATATACAACATATTATATATCATTTTATATATCAATATATATAATGTACTATTATATACACTGCACCCTGTTATATATCTCCTATAGTATTATATATACTGCACCCTGTTATATATATCCAATTGTATTTAATAAACTGCACCCTGTCATATATACATATGTACAAAAATATATATTTTGTACTATTATATACATTATTTACAACCTATTATATATCAATATATAACAATATATATAATGTACTATTATATACACTGCACCTTATTATATATATCCTATAGTATTATATATACTGCACCCTGTTATATATATCCAATAGTAATATATATACAGCACACAGTTATATATCTCCTATAGTATTATATATACTGCACACTGTTATATATATCCTAGAGTATTATATATACTGCGCACTGTTATATATCTCCTATAGTATTATATATACTGCACACTGTTATATATCTCCTATAGTATTATATATTCTGCACCCTGTCATATATACATATATATAAAAATATATATACTGTACTATTATATACATTATATACAACATATTATATATTAATATATAACAATATATATAATGTACTATTATATACAATGCACCCTATTATATATATAAATATCCTATAGTATTATATATACTGCACCCTGTTATATATACATATATACAAACATATATATACTTTACTATTATATACATTATATACAATATATTATATATCAGTATATTTAACAATATATATAATGTACTATTATACACAATGCACCCAATTATATATATCCTATAGTATTATATATACTGCACCCTGTCATATATACTTATATACAAAAATATATATATACTGTACTATTATATACATTATAGACAACCTATTATATATCAATATATAACAATATATATAATGTACTATTATATACAATGCACCCTATTATATATATCCTTCAGTATTATATCTACTGCACCCTGTTATATATATATCCTATAGCATTATATATACTGCACCCTGTTATATATACATATATACAAACATATATATACTGTACTATTATATACATTATATACAACATATTATATAACAATATATATAATGTCCTATTATATACAATGCACCCTATTATATATATCCTATAGTATTATATATACTGCACCCTGTCATATATACATATATACAAATAGTGATGTCGCGAACATAAAATTTTCCGTCCGCGAACAGCGAACGCGAATTTCCGCAAATGTTTGCGAACTTGCGAACCGGGCGAACCGCCATAGACTTCAATTGTCAGGCGAATTTTAAAACCCACAGGGACTCTTTCTAGCCACAATAGTGATGGGAAAGCTGTTTCAAGGGGTCTAACACCTGGACTGTGGCATGCCGGAGGGGGATCTATGGCAAAACTCCCATGGAAAATTACATAGTGTACACAGAGTCGGGTTTTAATCCATAAATGACATAAATCAAATAACATTCCTAAATTATTTGGAATTACATGCTTTAAAACATCCAGTGTGTGTATACGATCAGGTAGTGTAAGGGTTACGCCCGCTTCACAGACATTGACAGACCAAACTCCCCTTTTAATGCACTGCAAACAATCGCAAACAGTCCATTTACACAACCGCAAACTCCCAATTTGCACAAGGTTGGATACCAAGCTAGCCACGTCCTGGTGAAGTCATTAAAGGTTTCTTCCTCCACCCAGGCACAAACAACACCAAGGATCCCCGAAAGGTGAATTGAATTGATTTTTCGAACGGGGAGATGTTTAAAAAAACGCTGGCTCCCTCCCCTTTGTTTTTATCCACGGTCACTGCGTCTGCGCCGTGCAATTTACTGTCACACCCGATATGAGTGGTATTTTCTTTAGTACTATTCTCATCAGTTTAATCCCTCTAACATCCCCAATCTGGGGGCCATTTATTGAATAGATTTTTCAAACGGGGAGATGGTTAAAACAACGCTGGCTCCCTCCACTCTCTTTTAATCCACGGTGACTGCATCTGCGCCGTGTAATTTACTGTCACACCCGATATGAGTGGTATTTTCTGTAGTACTATTCTCATCAGTTTAATCTCTCTAACGTCCCCAATCTGGGGGCCATTTATTGAATTGATTTTTCGAACGGGAGATGGTTAAAAAAACGCTGGCTCCCTCCCCTTTGTTTTTATCCACGGTCACTGCGTCTGCGCCGTGCAATTTACTGTCACACCCGATATGAGTGGTATTTTCTGTAGTACTATATTCATCAGTTTAATCCCTGTTACGTCCCATATCAGGGATTGCTTTTTGTGGATAAAAATTTAGGCCGGGTACCTTCGACTGCCTTCACAGTAACAGACCAAACTCTCTTACACCATACTGAATTGATTTCAGGAATCGGGAGATGGAAAAAGCAGCTTGGTCGGTCCTTATACTCCACAATTGGGGCACTGCGCTGTCACAGAGCAATGTGCTGTGACACCCTATATGAGTGGTGTCTTAACTAGTACTATTCCTATCAGTTTAATCCCTGTTACGTACACTATCCGGTCAAATTGATTAACCATTGTCGAATTAGCGAACCATTACGACATCATGAAATAATTTAGTTCTGAGCTCTGTACTTGCTTTGTATTGGAATTGATGGGGATTTTTTTAATTGTCTGCATCATTTCTAATAAACTATTAAGAGACTTTTTTATGATTTTTTATTTTATGTATTAAAAACCCATACAACATATAAAAAAAAAGGTAAATTAATGTTTTTTCTATGAAATATTATTCAGCCGTCCGATCGCTTTTGGTCTGACCATAATGAAGCAACGGCCTTATCATCTGGGGTGTGGCAACATTGCCAACACACTCATAGAGGTGATGATTGCTTCATTGTGATACGCAAGCCCCTTCATCACAACAAGGTAACGATCACGAAGGGGAATTGACACTTGTATGTGCCTTTTTTTTTCGGTTTGTTTTTGCAACCACAGTGCTGCACTATAGGACAGAAAAATTAGGTATGTACACATGCCTGAAAAATAATGGCATTGTTGCAGCCGCTATTGTAGCAGCGGCCGGAAAAATTGATGTTTTCCAGGCAGAAAAGTGACTAAAACATTGCGGATTGAACCCTAGTTGGTGGTGGAGAATTCACAAAAGTCATCCGGTATGCAGACATTAAATACAGCAGCGTGGGGACCATTTTGAGGCCAAGGCATGTAATCAGGCCTTTAGTTAGTCAAACGTATCCCCCACTGTCAGTCCCTTCGGGATCCATGCCTCATTCATCTTTATGAAGGTGAGGTAATCAACACTTTTTTGACCGAGGCGACTTCTCTTGTCAGTGACAATACTTCCTGCTGCACTGAAGGTCCTTTCTAACAGGACACTTGAAGCAGGGCAGACCAGAAGTTCTATCGCGAACTGGGATAGCTCAGGACACAGGTCAAGCCTGCACACCCAGTAGTGAAGGGGTTCATTGCTCCTCAGAGTGTCGATATTTGCTGTTAAGGCGAGGTAGTCTGCTACCTGACGGTCGAGACGTTCTCTAAGGCTGGATCCCGAAGGGCTGTTGGATGAGTAGGACTGAAAAAGCTCCGCATGTCCTCCATCAACAACACATCTGTAAATCGTCCAGTCCTTGCCGCCGTGGTAGGAGGAGGATTACACTCACCTCTTCCCCTGTTAGATTCCCGTTGTGCTGTGACATCCCCCTTATAAGCTGTGTAAAGCATATTTTTTTGTTTGGTTTTGAACTGCTGCATCCTTTCCGACTTTCGGTAATTTGGTAACATTTCTGCCACTTTCTGCTTATATCGGGGGTCTAGTAGCGTGGCCACCCAGTACAGGTCATTCTCCTTCATCCTTTTTATACGTGGGTCCCTCAACAGACATGACAGCATGAAAGACCCCATTTGAACAAGGTTGGATGCAGAGCTACTCATTTCCCGTTCCTCGTCCTCACTGATGTCATTGACGGTCTGTTCTTCCCCCCAGCCACATACAACACCATGGGTCCCAGATAGGTGACAACAATGAGCATCCTGGGGTGCCTGCTCTGGTTGGTCTTCCTCCTCCTCAAAGCCGCCACATTCCTCCTCTGACTCCTCTTCCTCATACTCCTCTTCCAGCGTTGCTGCAGGTCCGGCAAGCAATGATGACAAGGCTGTTTCTTGTGGTGATGGTGACCACAACTCTTCCTCTTCACGCTCCTCTACAGCCTTATCCAGCACTCTTCGCAGGGCACGCTCCAGGAAGAAAACAAATGGGATGATTTCGCTGATGGTGCCTTCGGTACGACTGACTAGGTTTGTCACCTCCTCAAAGGGACGCATGAGCCTACAGGCATTGAGCATGAGTGTCCAGTAACGTGGCAAAAAGATTCCCAGCTCCGCAGAGGCTGTCCTAGCACCCCGGTCATACAAATACTCGTTGACAGCTTTTTCTTGTTGGAGCAGGCGGTTGAACATTAGGAGTGTTGAATTCCAACGTGTCGGGCTGTCGCAAATCAAGCGCCTCACTGGCATGTTGTTTCGCCGCTGAATATCGGAAAAGTGCGCCATGGCCGTGTAGGAACGCCTGAAATGGCCACACACCTTCCTGGCCTGCTTGAGGACGTCCTGTAAGCCTGGGTACTTAGACACAAAACGTTGTACGATGAGATTCAACACATGTGCCATGCACAGCACATGAGACAACTTGCCCAAATTCAATGCCGACAACAAATCTGTTCTATTGTCACACACCACGCCAATCTCCAGTTGTTGCGGGGTCAGCCACTGATCCACCTGTGCGTTCAGGGTGGACTGGAGTGCTGGTCCTGTGTGGCTCTCTGCTTTCAGGCAAGTCAACCCCAAGACAGCGTGACACTGTTGTATCTGGGATGTGGAATAACCCCTGGGGAGCTGAGGGGATTCAGTTGATGTGCAGCCAGACGCCGGAGCAGAAGAGCACTCAGCCGAGGAGGATATCGAAGAGGATGGAGTAGGAGTAGAGGAGGTGGCAGTAGGTCTGCCTGCAAGTCGTGGTGGTGTCACCAACTCTGCTGCGGAGCCACGCATTCCATGCTTGTCAGCCATCAGCAGGTATACCTGCCCTGACCGTGCTTTGAAGACCAGGTATCATTGGTCAGATGGACCCTTGCCCCAACACTGTATGCCAGAGATGCAATGACTTCCTTTTCAATGAACAAAAATTGTAACGGTGGCTCACTCAGGTGATTGTATGGATGGTGCTACAAGCCAAGCAGAGGGACACCAACCCTCTAGAAAATAGGCAGACAATTGAGATTTAAATGATTGGCGACCACTCCAACTGGTAAAGGAAAGTCATGAGTTTTTAATAAAATGATCTAATGATCTAATAAGATTTGTGAAAATAACCGAATCAGATCAGTAGAAATACAAATATAAAATAAGATAAAAAATCATGCATACAATACACTCCTAGTCAAATAAAATTGTGGTGGATCTATAATCAAATAGTGGGCTCAAATTGAGTGATCTATATGGCTGAAGCCGTGGTTGTTGAATTGAAGCCTCAAAACCAAAGCCTCTCCTATCTTGTCCATCCAAAAAATGCACTAGATCGGCTAGTTGTTATTTAGTGTACCAACATGTGACACGGGCTTTGCGGACTCAAGGTTGTGGAAGTCCGTATGTAGTTCTTAATGTCCAATCCTTGTTTATATGGATCAAGGTGAATGGTTGAGAATATTTTCCTCTTACCTCTTTAAGATGAATCGAGAGGTGAATAAGGACGTGTAAGCGGAGATCGCGTCTTCCGCTATGCTTACCCGGCAGGTTCCCCTGAGGTCTCGCGATATTCGGCGTGGTTTCCCCTTGTCGCCTGGGAGACGCGTACCTCAAACGGGGATATACTTATTAATATTGCAAGTAGTCTTATTTTACAGCATGGCCATGCTTAGACTTTATGGAGTCCTTTCTTAGTGGGCGATCCAAACCAGACGCGTTTCAGGATAACTCCGATCCCTTCCTCAGTGGTATCGCCAATATTGCTGTGTCTCCATTTTATAACTGCCAAGGTTTCGTCAAACATGTGGTACTGGATTTTTTCAAGCCATAATGGATTGTTAGATCAATTAGGATTACCAACGATAATCTCCTGGTTAGTCTACATGTCAGTTACATTGGTAGCAGATTGAGCATCCAATTCCATTAAGATCTAATTACATATCTTATCATAAGAGAATGTCTAGTATTAAACATCTGGAACAGGAAATCCCTCAAAAACGCACCTGCGTTTTGGGTGCGGTTTCGATGCGTTTTAATTGTAATTGTGCGTTTTTTCCACTCTGGACTCCTTATATATATCTCTACACAATCAATGTGTTGCATACTCAAAGTGAATCCATAAGAATATTCCACACTGCAAAACACACTGCAGATCTACAGTTGTTATTAAGTATCTAGAGGAGGGAAAATTCCTCAAAAACGCACCTGCGTTTTCGATGCGATTACAATGCGTTTTTGTTATAATTGTGCGTTTTTTTCCCTCTCGACTCCTTATGTGTATCTTTACACAATCAATAAAGCTTATAGATTCCATGTATTGCATATTAAAAATAAATCCATAAGGATATTCCACACTGGGGAGCATACTTCAAATCCATACTTGCTCTATGGTAGCATCTATCATACATATATAGACTTCACTATTACGGGTTAGGTAGTTGCACATCTATAATCTGTTATAACATTCTACCTACTACATCCATAGTATATCATAGGATTCACTCTTGATCATCGTATATCAGAATGACTTGAAGGAAGACTGAGTGATTCCCATGTGGACTTTGTAGTGGAAGGGATCAACTACATTTTGAACCACAATTACTTCTATTTTGATGGAGGTTTTTATTTACAGAATTGTGGTACCGCCATGGGGACCAGATTCGCTCCGAGTTATGCTAATTTATTTTTGGCAGAATGGGAGTCACAATCCATCACTCCAAGACTGGGGGCGGATCTGGTCCTCTGGCAGCGGTATATCGATGATATTATTTTCATTTGGAAACAGGGTACAAATGAGCTGGATAGTTTCCTAAAGGAGATTAACCATAATCACCTGAACCTGATATTCACTCCCAACATCAAGGATGATATAGAATTCTTAGATCTTCTGATCACTAGACAAGGGAATAGATATAACTGTAAGACCTTTTTTAAACCAGCCACGAGGAACAGCTTTATACAATTTAATAGCTGCCATTTACCGAACTGGCTACTCAACATTCCGATCGGACAATTCCGGAGAATTAAAAGGAATTGTACACAAGACCTAGATTTTGAAACAGAGGCCATAGGATTAAGAGATCAGTTTCTACAGAAGGACTACCCCGAAACTTTAATTGACAGGGCATTGGAGAAAATAAGAAAACAGGATAGGAAAAAGTTTTTTCTGGGGAAGGAAATGAAGGAGGAATTTTCCCTCCTCTAGATACTTAATAACAACTGTAGATCTGCAGTGTGTTTTGCAGTGTGGAATATTCTTATGGATTCACTTTGAGTATGCAACACATGTGATCGAAAAGCTCTATTGATTGTGTAGAGATATCTATAAGGAGTCCAGGGTGGAAAAAACGCACAATTACAATTAAAACGCATCGAAACCGCACCCAAAACGCAGGTGCGTTTTTGAGGGATTTCCTGTTCCAGATGTTTAATACTAAACATTCTCTTATGATAAGATATGTAATTAGATCTTAAAGGAATTGGATGCTCAATCTGCTACCAATGTAACTGACATGTAGACTAACTAGGAGATTATCGTTGGTAATCCTAATTGATCTAACAATCCATTATGGCTTGAAAAATCCAGTACCACATGTTTGACGAAACCTTGGCAGTTATAAAATGGAGACACAGCAATATTGGCGATACCACTGAGGAAGGGATCGGAGTTATCCTGAAACGCGTCTGGTTTGGATCGCCCACTAAGAAAGGACTCCATAAAGTCTAAGCATGGCCATGCTGTAAAATAAGACTACTTGCAATATTAATAGGTATATCCCCGTTTGAGGTACGCGTCTCCCAGGCGACAAGAGGAAACCACGCCGAATATCGCAAGTCCTCAGGGGAACCTGCCGGGTAAGCATAGCGGAAGACGCGATCTCCGCTTACACGTGTGGCGTCCTTATTCACCTCTCAATTCATCTTAAAGAGGTAAGAGGAAAAGATTCTCAACCATTCACCTTGATCCATATAAACAAGGATTGGACATTAAGAACTACATACGGACTTCCACAACCTTGAGTCCGCAAAGCCCGTGTCACATGTTGGTACACTAAATAACAACTAGCCGATCTAGTGCACTTTTTGGATGGACAAGATAGGAGAAACTTTGGTTTTGAGGCTTCAATTCAACAACCACGGCTTCAGCCATATAGATCACTCAATTTGAGCCCACTATTTGATTATAGATCCACCACAATTTTATTTGACTAGGAGTGTATTGTATGCATGATTTTTTATCTTATTTTATATTTGTATTTCTACTGATCTGATTCGGTTATTTTCACAAATCTTATTAGATCGTTAGATTATTTTATTAAAAACTCATGACTTTCCTTTACCAGTTGGAGTGGTCGCCAATCATTTAAATCTCAATTGTCTGCCTATTTTCTAGAGGGTTGGTGTCCCTCTGCTTGGCTTGTAGCACCATCCATACAATCACCTGAGTGAGCCACCGTTACAATTTTTGTTCACTAGATTTTCAACTCACCACTACGTGTGAGCTCCACAGGGAGACGGTATGGACATCTGGCACCATCTGGAAAGCAAAAAACGAACAGCAGACACCTTTGAATTTAATGATGCTGATGATGTTTTTTAAAAGAGAACAATAAGGGTATGGTAGAAATATTTCGGGATCTGGAAGGTCTGCTACACAAACAATTAAGACAACACTGGGAAATTAGGTCCCTACAACAGTACATAGCATATGGCAAGATACCTAAAGGCTTACAAATCAATAAAGCCCTGGCACAGGATTTGTATAGTGAGAAATTTGAAGATGAATGGAACACTTTATTGGTTTCACATTCAGTCTCACTAATACAACTTATTATTAAAAGAAGAACGGAGATATTAGGGGAATTAAATGAGAAAATAATTAAATCAAAAGAACAAATAGAAAAACTCCCGAGAAATGAGGATTTTGATGAATGGCAAACAAAATTGTGTAAGGGACTAGATAAAGTAGAAAGTGAGATCATTAATAGGAAAACTAAAAAGCATCTGAATATATCTAACAAACAAAGGATGGAGAAACCCATGGAGAATACGAGGGCCACTAACCCGGTGGAGACTCCAAATAAGATATATATTAAAAGAAACACAGACAATCAGACGAATTATACAATACCAGTCAACAATAGATTTGAACAGCTATCAGAGGAACATTTTTTAGACCACACCCCTGCACATCACAAACCACGAATGAGATACCAAGAGAGAACACCGCCCAGATATATGTAAAAAACCCCTTTGAGACACAATCAGGAAGTATCGACACACCCATACAATTTGAGACAGAGAAATCACCACACAGAGGATTATCATCAGCACAAAACACAGAAAAGAGAACACTATACACACAGAGGGAGAAATCACAGAGACACACAAAGATCACATCACCAAAACTACAGAGGAGGACAAGAAAACATAGTAACATAGTAACATAGCATATAAGACCGAAAAAAGACATTTGTCCATCCAGTTCGGCCTGTTTCCTACAAGTTGATCCAGAGGAAGGCAAAAAACCCCTGTGAGGCAGAAGCCAATTTTCCTCACTTAAGGGGGAAAAAAAATTCCTTCCCGACTCCAATCAGGCAATCAGAATAACTCCCTGGATCAACGACCCCTCTCTAGTAGCTGTAGCCTGTAATATTATTACACTCCAGAAATAAATCCAGTCCCCTCTTGAATTCCTTTACTGTACTCACCATCACCACCTCCTCAGGCAGAGAGTTCCATAGTCTCACTGCTCTTACAGTGAAGAATCCTTTTCTATGTTTGTGTACAAACCTTCTTTCCTCCAGACGCAGAGGATGTCCCCTTGTCACAGTCACAGTCCTGGGGATAAATAGATGATGGGACAGATCTCTGTACTGACCCCTGATATATTTATACATAGTTATTAGATCTCCCCTCAGTCGTCTTTTTTCTAAAGTGAATAACCCTAATTTTGATAACCTTTCAGGGTTCTGTAGATCCCTCATTCCAGTTATTACTTTAGTTGCCCTCCTCTGAACCCTCTCCAGCTCTGCTATGTCTGTCTTGTTCACAGGAGCCCAGAACTGTACACAGTACTCCATGTGTGGTCTAACCAGTGATTTGTAAAGTGGTAGGACTATGTTCTCATCACGGGCGTCTATGCCCCTTTTGATGCAACCCATTATCTTATTGGCCTTGGCAGTAGCTGCCTGACACTGGTTTTTGCAGCTTAATTTGCTGTTTATTAAAATTCCTAGATCCTTTTCCATGTCAGTGTTACCGAGTGTTTTACCATTTAATATGTACGAGTGACTTGCATTATTCCTTCCCATGTGCATAACTTTACATTTGTCAGTGTTAAGCCTCCAATCTATCCAGATCCCTCTGTAGCAGAAAACTGTCCTCTTCAGTGTTAATTACTTTACACAGTTTAGTGTCATCTGCAAAAATAGATATTTTACTGTGCAGGCCTTCTACAAGATCATTAATAAATATATTGAAGAGAATAGGGCCCAATACTGACCCCTGAGGTACCCCACTAGTTACAGTGACCCAATCTGAGTATCTACCGTTAATAACCACCCTCTGTTTTCTGTCACTCAGCCAGTTACTTACCCACATACAGACATTTTCTCCCAGTCCAAGCATCCTCATTTTATATACTAACCTTTTATGAGGTACGGTGTCAAATGCTTTGGAGAAGTCCAGATATACGACATCCATTGATTCGCCGCTGTCAAGTCTAGAACTTACCTCCTCATAGAAGCTGATTAAATTTGTTTGGCATGACCGATCCCTCATGAAGCCATGCTGATATGGCGTTATTTGCTTATTTTCATTGAGATCCTCCAAAATAGCATCACTTAAAAACCCTTCAAACAGTTTACCAACAATAGATGTTAAACTTACCGGCCTATAATTTCCAGGCTCTGTTTTTGGACCCTTTTTGAATATTGGCACCACATTTGCTATGTGCCAATCCTGTGGAACATTCCCTGTTATTATAGAGTCCGTAAATATCAGAAATAATGGTCTGGCTATGACATCACTTAATTCCCTTAGGATACGGGGGTGTATGCCATCCGGTCCTGGCGATTTGTCTATTTTAATCTTTTTAAGTCGCTGTTGTACTTCTTCCTGGGTCAGACAGGGCACTTTTAATGGGGATTTACTTTTACATTCTGCATTTCATCTGACAGTTTATTTTCCTCAGTGAATATAGTGGAGAAAAAATATTTAATAGTTTTGCTTTATCCTCGTCGCTCTCTGCAACACCCCCTCATTGCTATGTAGAGGGCCGACTCCTTCAGATTTATATTTTTTACTATTTATATAATTGAAGAACATTTTAGGGTTAGTTTTACTCTCTTTGGCAATTAATCTCTCGGTCTCTAGTTTGGCAAATTTTATTAGTTTTTTACATATTCTATTTTTTTCCTTATAGTTTATCAGTGCTTCCTGACTGCCCTCCTGTTTTAGCGATTTATATGCTTTCTTTTTGTCATTTATTGCCTTCTTTACGGTTCCATTTATCCACATTGGTCTCTTATTGTTCCTTAGCCTTTTATTCCTATAAGGTATGTACCTCTCACAATTAGATGTTACAATGCTTTTAAAAATCTCCCATTTTATGGTTGTATT
Organism: Bufotes viridis; assembly: GCA_033119425.1. Lineage (NCBI taxonomy): Eukaryota > Metazoa > Chordata > Amphibia > Anura > Bufonidae > Bufotes > Bufotes viridis. The sequence goes on along the minus strand of CM065594.1, from coordinate 75,445,405 downwards.
TTTATTTTTGAGGACTTTGTCCCAGTTAGTTAGGCCTATGGCCTCACTTAGTTGGCTAAATTTTGCTTTTTTGAAGTTTGGTATTTATGTTCCTCCCTTTAGAAACTCTCGTTTGAAGGATAATTGGAAGGTTATAACTTTATGGTCACTATTTCCCAGGTGTCCCCCAACCTGCACATCTGTTGTTCTATCAGGTCTATTGGTTAATACTAAGTCCAGTATGGCCGTCCCTCTAGTGGGGTCCTGAACCAGTTGGGAAAGGAAATTGTCTTTGGCTATTGCCAAGAACCTGTTTCCTTTATGGGAAGTACAGCTTTCAGTTTCCCAGTCTATATCTGGGTAGTTGAAGTCCCCCATGATAACGACTTCATTATGATTTACGGCCTCGTCTATCTCGTTTAGTAATAGATTTTCTGTGGACTCTGGTATATTAGGTGGTTTATAATACACTCCTATTAGCATTTTATTATTGTTTTTGCTCCATGTATTTCTACCCACAGTGACTCCACATGTTCATGTCCCTCAGAGATGTATTCTCGAATTACGGGATTTAGACACGACTTCACGTAGAGGAAGACCCCTCCACCTCTCCGGTTTTGACGATCCTTTCTAAACAGATTGTAACCTTTTATATTAACTGCCCAGTCATAGCTATCATCCAGCCATGTCTCAGTTATTCCCACTATGTCATAGTCCTCCTCACACATCACTAATTCCAGTTCACCAGTCTTGTTAGTCAGGCTTCTGGCATTAGTATACATACATTTGACAGGTTTATGTGTATTTTTGACCCTACATCTTTCATTCTGAGCTGTTCTAGTCCCTCTTCCATTCCTCCCCCAGACACACTACCTCGCCCCTGGTCTCTATCTGCACTATCTTCCCATCCTATAACATAATTACCCTCCCCCCCAGTCCCTAGTTTAAACACTCCTCCAACCTTCTAGCCATCTTTCTCCCCAACACAGCTGCCCCTTCCCCATTGAGGTGCAGCCCGTCCCTACGGAAGAGCCTGTAGCCAACAGAGAAGTCGGCCCAGTTCTCCATGAACCCGAACCCCTCCTTCCTACACCAGTTCTTGAGCCACGTGTTAACCTCCCTAATCTCCCGCTGCCTTTCTTGTGTGGCTCGTGGTACAGGCAGTATTTCAGAAAATACTACTTTTGAGGACTAGAAGAAGCAAAAGGAAGAGGAAATCAGCACATGAGATACTAAATAAAGACACAGATGTAGTTATTAATTTGAGTTCAGTCACATTGACCAAACCACAGACACTATTGTTAAATAAAGGTCTAAAATTTGCCCCTACTGAAAAATTAGATAGATTCTCCACATATGTTGGTTTACAAAAATTTATGAGAAATATTTGCCTGAAGAAATATGCTTTGAAAAACCTCCGAGAGATTAATATGACAAAGCCAGAGAAGGTAGGACACTCTTTATTGAAAAAGAAATCCACAAGGTTCCCTAGAACAGAGATAAGTAAAGAAATGGCGGCCTTTGAGAAAAATATAGAAAAGGACATTAGGAGACTAAAAATAAAAACCAGGAATAGGGATAACCTAACTAGAGAAGAGAGGAGTGCTTTGAAACAGCTACAAAGTAATGAAGAGATTACAATCCGCCCAGCCGATAAGGGAGGGGCGGTTGTAATTTTGGACACTGTAGATTACAATCAGGAGTGTCTAAGACAATTGACTGGGAGTGAAACCTACACTAAACTAAAAGGAAATCCGGTAGTACAATTCGAGCAAGAACTTAAATTATACTGTGAGAGGGGACTGGAATCAACATTAATTTCCCAACAAGAATACGATTTTATTTTGGGTACACAGAAAAGACTACCTGTCTTCTATTGCTTGCCCAAGGTACACAAATGCATGAAAAAACCACCTGGGCGACCAATTGTTTCCGGCATAGGGTCGATCGCCTCTAATTTATCCAAATATATAGATATACAGTTGCAACCATTGGTCAAAATGACCAATTCATATATTAAAAACACTACACAAATTATCAAAATTTTGGAAACATTAGTGGTGGAACCTGATTGGATCATGGGCACATTGGATATCCAGTCCCTTTACACAGTCATTGACCACCAACAAGGCACTACAGCGATTAGGCAGCAATTAATTAAAGAAGGAAGACTGAGTGATTCCCATGTGGACTTTGTAGTGGAAGGGATCAACTACATTTTGAACCACAATTACTTCTATTTTGATGGAGGTTTTTATTTACAGAATTGTGGTACCGCCATGGGGACCAGATTCGCCCCGAGTTATGCTAATTTATTTTTGGCAGAATGGGAGTCACAATCCATCACTCCAAGACTGGGGGCGGATCTGGTCCTCTGGCAGCGGTATATCGATGATATTATTTTCATTTGGAAACAGGGTAAAAATGAGCTGGATAGTTTCCTAAAGGAGATTAACCATAATCATCTGAACCTGATATTCACTCCCAACATCAAGGATGATATAGAATTCTTAGATCTGCTGATCACTAGACAAGGGAATAGATATAACTGTAAGACCTTTTTTAAACCAGCCATGAGGAACAGCTTTATACAATTTAATAGCTGCCATTTACCGAACTGGCTACTCAACATTCCGATCGGACAATTCCGGAGAATTAAAAGGAATTGTACACAAGACCTAGATTTTGAAACAGAGGCCATAGGATTAAGAGATCAGTTTCTACAGAAGGACTACCCCGAAACTTTAATTGACAGGGCATTGGAGAAAATAAGAAAACAGGATAGGAAAAAGTTTTTTCTGGGGAAGGAAATGAAGGAAGACCTAGATGTACAAAAGAATATTAAAACGAGGCTGATCCTCCCATTCAACAATAATTATAAAGACATTCAGAGAATTATCAATACACATTGGCATCACATATTGAGCGACAAACTGATAGGTCATCTCCTACCCACTAAACCATTGATCACGTTCACAAGAGCACCAAGTTTGGGTTTGAAGGTAGCCCCGTCTATCAGAACATATAACCTTAAATCTAAGAATGGCCTAATGGGCTCTTGGCTGAAATTAAAAGGATTTCACAAGTGTGGCAAGTGTGTTGCGTGTGGTCTCAGCAACGCACCACGGAAAACTAATATGGTTGTTTCCACCCAGAATGACCACACTTGGGAAATCAAGGACTGTTTGACTTGTAACTCATCAGGTGTGATCTACCTTATCCAATGCCCATGTAGAAAACAGTATGTGGGCAGAACGAAACGTCTATTGCGGACCCGATTGTCCGAACACATAGCCAACATCAGAAAAGGCTATGAAAAACACTGTCTTTCAAAACATTACAGTGAAGTACATAACAAAGATCCATCTAATCTATTTTTTGTGGCATTGGAGAAGGTAGATCGCCATTGGCGGGGTGGTGATTATATAAAACAGATGTCGAGGATCGAATCACGGAGGATCTATGAATTCGGATCACTATTACCAGTGGGTTTGAATAGCGAGGCCGAATTGTTTGGCTTTTTATAGACCATGTGCCCATGTGTCGATTTCGGTGTCGCAGTCTGGCCGTTTCCCGACACTGTGACACCGTCTTGACCATGGGCACTAAGTCTAATTACTTCTATCAAGTCATTCTGATATACGATGATCAAGAGTGAATCCTATGATATACTATGGATGTAGTAGGTAGAATGTTATAACAGATTATAGATGTGCAACTACCTAACCCGTAATAGTGAAGTCTATATATGTATGATAGATGCTACCATAGAGCAAGTATGGATTTGAAGTATGCTCCCCAGTGTGGAATATCCTTATGGATTTATTTTTAATATGCAATACATGGAATCTATAAGCTTTATTGATTGTGTAAAGATACACATAAGGAGTCGAGAGGGAAAAAAACGCACAATTATAACAAAAACGCATTGTAATCGCATCGAAAACGCAGGTGCGTTTTTGAGGAATTTTCCCTCCTCTAGATACTTAATAACAACTGTAGATCTGCAGTGTGTTTTGCAGTGTGGAATATTCTTATGGATTCACTTTGAGTATGCAACACATGTGATCGAAAAGCTCTATTGATTGTGTAGAGATATATATAAGGAGTCCAGAGTGGAAAAAACGCACAATTACAATTAAAACGCATCGAAACCGCACCCAAAACGCAGGTGCGTTTTTGAGGGATTTCCTGTTCCAGATGTTTAATACTAGACATTCTCTTATGATAAGATATGTAATTAGATCTTAAAGGAATTGGATGCTCAATCTGCTACCAATGTAACTGACATGTAGACTAACCAGGAGATTATCGTTGGTAATCCTAATTGATCTAACAATCCATTATGGCTTGAAAAATCCAGTACCACATGTTTGACGAAACCTTGGCAGTTATAAAATGGAGACACAGCAATATTGGCGATACCACTGAGGAAGGGATCGGAGTTATCCTGAAACGCGTCTGGTTTGGATCGCCCACTAAGAAAGGACTCCATAAAGTCTAAGCATGGCCATGCTGTAAAATAAGACTACTTGCAATATTAATAAGTATATCCCCGTTTGAGGTACGCGTCTCCCAGGCGACAAGAGGAAACCACGCCGAATATCGCGAGTCCTCAGGGGAACCTGCCGGGTAAGCATAGCGGAAGACGCGATCTCCGCTTACACGTGTGGCGTCCTTATTCACCTCTCGATTCATCTTAAAAAGGTAAGAGGAAAATATTCTCAACCATTCATCTTGATCCATATAAACAAGGATTGGACATTAAGAACTACATACGGACTTCCACAACCTTGAGTCCGCAAAGCCCGTGTCACATGTTGGTACACTAAATAACAAGAGAGAGCTGCCTAAGAGAGCTGCATAAAAATTTTCCAACATTTAACTGTCCTAAGGTTAACTTAATAAGTTTAATAAGTCTTGGATTGTCATATAAACTCATTTGCATACACATGGCCAAGAAATGCTAATGAGCAATATAGAAGTATCTGCCTTGTTTGTAAACTGAAACACGATTTGCATGGCTTTCCCATAGTCCCATGTTATGCAAATGAGTTTATATGACAAAACAGAATAGAAAGATTATAAAATTAGTCTTTGGATAATTGCAAAACAAAAAAAAAAAAAACTATGCAGCCTTCCTAATCATTGAGATGAGAGCTAGGTGGCATATTAAAAAAAAATTAATACATTTTTTTTGTCACCCTAATGATAATCATCTATGTGCACAGGTCCCCCTAGATACCTAACACTAAACAGACAATTTTCCTTTTGGAAAAACTGGTTAAAACTCAGGCTGCCTTGCTAAGGTATGCTGATGATCTGTTGGATGAATGGATAGTTGGCCCTGCATATACCTGGAGCTCTGTGACCATAAGGGAGAACTGTTCTGTGTTGTTAATTTGATGTTTTATGTAATAATACAAACAACAATAATAATAATTTTGTCTTTATCTGTTTTGTAAAGGACAAAAAGTAGGGCTTCATTAACTATTGTACCGTATATTTGATTATTACATCTTAAAGGGATACTGACTACCTGATCCTGCTGTGCCATCCACTTCTTGGTGGTGGGCTTAGTTTTGTTTGATTGAAGTGTATTATTCTGCCGTGCTGCGCATTCGCCTAGGAAGTTTATTCTTCACTAGGAATAAGTCACCATAGTGCGTGCACATTCATGACAGCACATGGTACAGACAGGAGAAAATGAGTCAAGCACGGCCAGCGGAATCCCTGACAGAGGAAAATTATGAATAAAAACGTTTTATAGACATTATGCAAAGACAGTGTTTGATGATAATAGCATAGTTTTTCTGAGATCATGGAGCCTAATACAGGAATATATATATATATTTCTATAGGGTAAAACAGCCTGTCCATGTCCCTTTAAGGTGTAATACTCAATCAAACATGGTACAATAGTTGATTAAAAAAAAGTAATCTTTGTATTTTATAAAACAGACAAACACAAACTTACAGATATTTACCCTAACCTACCTATCAGAAAAACTTATTATTATTATTGTTTGTATTATTACATAAAAAATTTAATTGACAACACAGAACAGTTCTCCCCTATGGCCGCCAAGCACCAGGTATATGCAGGGCCAGCAATCCATTAGACAGACAGATCATCAGCATACCGTAGCAAGGCAGCCTGGGTTTTAACCAGTTTTTCCAAAAGGAAAATTGTCTGTATAGTGTTAGGTATCTAGGGGGACCTGTGCACATAGATGATTATCATTTGGGTGACAAAAATTTATTTATATTTTTTTAATATGCCACCTAGTTCTCATCTCAATGATTAGGAAAGCTGCATAGTTTTTTTTTGTTTTGCAATTGTTCAAAGACTAATTTTATAATCTTTCTATTCTGTTTTGTCATATAAATTCATTTGCATAACATGGGACTATGGGAAAGCCATGCAAATCGTATTTCAGTTTACAAACAAGGCAGATACTGCTATATTGCTCATTAGCATTTCTTGGCCATGTGTATGCAAATGAGTTTTAAATGTTGGAAAATGTTTATGCAGCTCTCTTAGGCAGTGAGAGAGGAGTTAGGCTGGCATATAAAAAAAAACAATTACAATTTTTGTCGCCCTAATGATAATGGTCTATGGTCCAGGTCCCTCTAGATAGCCAACCAAAGCCAAGCAATTTTTCTCCTTTTGGATTGAGAACTTTATTGTTTTTTTAAAACTCATGATTGTCATTGTAAGGTATGCTGATGCCCTGTCTTATGGATAGATAGTCAGCCTGCACATACCTGGCTTTTGGCATGATCTGAGTGGTTTATGTTAAGTGTGATAGAAAATGATCATTAATGATATATTATTTTTAGAAAGGGCTTTTCTTGGTTTGAGGATTGGGGTGGAAAAAGGACACTAGTTAATACTCTCCCTGCTTTAGCACTGCAGCTTTAAATTGAATTCACTATGCCTGGCTTTGGTAGGAAGGTAAACTGAATGTAAGAATGCAGGGCGAATCGAACATAGCATAATGTTCGCTGGTGGAAGCGAAGGCGAACAAGCAATGTTCGCAGTGAACTGTTCGCTGTCGAACAGTTCAGGACATCTCTACTGCCTCTATGTACTGGGCTGAGGAGGGAAATGACCATAATGGAGCACTTACTGTCTGTGGAACTATGAGGAAG
>CM065594.1:75418125-75437771 GCA_033119425.1 Bufotes viridis | reverse complement strand
TAACAGTGCCTCCAATTAGGAATAATGCCCACATTGTGCCCATACTAGTAATCATGTTCTCCATAGACCACAGTACTAATACTTCTGCAGTGTCCCAGGGGGTCAGTAGTGTAGCTTTAGGTATGCTGGGCTTTGTAGTGCAGGGCAATCCACTAACCTGGGACTGACTGTCGTCTTCAATCGGGTCAGCACTGGAACAGGCAGGTGATGAATGTCGTGATGCCAGTGCCAATTGAACGGTGGCACACCGTGTAGTGACAGGTGGAATAATTGAGGAATCTTTATATACTTGAATAACAGGATAACTTTACCGAACGTAGTTGAAGATAGATGAACAGTCAGTAAGTACAGTTCCAGAATATTCCAAACATTACAATACAGTCACAGCAGTGGTTCAGGCTATTAATCACAGTCGCAAAAGTTATCTTCAAGACAGGCCTCCTAAGATCGGGGCTTTCATCTTACTCTTAATGCAGCAACACACTTCAGGCAACTATTCTCTCTCTCCAGGGATACTTGTCCTGCTTGCAGCTTGACTAAGGAGGCAACACTTCTCCACTAGTTCTAGGGTCTGGACTGCTCCTCCTAGGGAATTAATCTTCCTAGGCTGGAACCCCTCAGGCTATAGGGCCTGGGCTGACTTCAGCGGGTACAAGTCCTGGGCCTTGCCTTCACAGGCACATGGCCTGGGCTTAACTTAGCCTTAGGCTCAGACTAGATTAGACTCTCAAAGGCGCAAGGCCTGAGCTAGACTGCCTTTCCTCCCCCTGACTGGGCCTTATATAAACTAGGGCTCCCTAGCTCCCTCTAGTGACCTAGATCTGGAATGACACCCCTAGCAGGCCTGCACATGGCAAATATCACAGTAACAGGGAAATACACAGCATTGCATTACATGATGTTTTACACCAACCTCCCCATAACTGAGGGGAACAACCGAACACAAGTGACCCTTCTGTAGTGACGGGCATTACAGCTCCCGTACACTACACTTCCACTTATATAGCGGACACCCTATACACACACCACATTATATAGATGATACCCTATAAACACACACACCACACTATATAGATCACACCCTATATACTGACACACACTCCACTATACAGAGAACACCCTATAAACAGACACACCGGACTATACAGAGGACACCCCACACACACACTGAAATATACAGAGGAGACCCTATACACACACACTCCACTATACAGAGGACACCATATACACACACTCCACTATACAGAGGACACCCTATATGCACACATCACACTATATAGATCACACCCTATATACTGACACACACTCCACTATACAGAGAACACCCTATAAACAGACACACCGGACTATACAGAGGACACCCTATACACACACTGAAATATACAGAGGACACCCTATACACACACACTCCACTATACAGAGGACACCCTATATACACACACCGCACTATATAGATGACACCCTATATACTGACACACCCTCCACTATACAGAGAACACCCTATAAACAGACACACCGGACTATACAGAGGACACCCTACATACACACTGAAATATACAGAGTACACCCTATACACACACCCTCCACTATACAGAGCACACCCTATAAACAGACACACCGGACTATACAGAGGACACCCCACACACACACTGAAATATACAGAGGACACCCTATACACACACTCCACTATACAGAGGACACCCTATATGCACACATCACATTATATAGATCACACCCTATATACACACACACCACACTATACAGAGGACACCCTATATACACACACTCCACTATACAGAGGACACCATATACACATACACCACACTATACAGAGGACACCCTATATACACACACCACACTATACAGAGGACACCCTATACACACCATCAGGGCCGGACTGGCCATAGGGCCGGGCCCAGGGCCGTTTTTTATGGGCTGGAGCAGTGGCGGTGGGCCGGCGGCAAGTCACAGGAGATGAACGCTTCCACTATGGAAGCGTTCATCTCCATAGTGATCTGTATCGCTGTCCTCTGGACAACGATACAGATCGCTGTGCTGTGTGGCAGGGGAGGGAGGCGTCTCCCTTCCCTGTTCCTCTGATAGGCTGCCGGCACAAGGCCTGCAGCCTATCAGAGCGGTGCAGCAGGCGGCGCAATGACGTCATCACGCCGCCTGAGCAGTACAGAGCGGGACAAAGGCCGGAAGAGGCCTGCATCACAGCGCTCCAAGGAGGTAAGTATGGGGGGAGGAAAGAAATGGAGCCTGCACATGAATGGGGGGAGGGAGGAAGAAATGGAGCCTGCACATGAATGGGGAGGGGCGGAGGAGAAGAAGCCTGCACATGAATTTGGGGGGAGAAGAAAAGGAGCCTGCGCATGATTGGGGTGGGCGTGAGAAGAAAAGGAGCCTGTACATGAATTTGGGGAGAGGGGAAGAAAAGGAGCCTGCACATGAATTAGGAGGGGAAAGAAAAGGAGCCTGCACATGAATTTGGGGAATGGGGGAGAAAGAAGCCTGCACATAAATTGGGGGTGGGGAGAAAGGAGCCTGCACATGAATTTGGGGGGAGGCTGCACATGAATTTGGGGATGGGGGTAAGAAAAGGAGCCTGCACATGAATATGGGGGAGGGGAAGAAAAGGAGCCTGCACATGATTTGGGGATGGGGGAGAAGAAAAGGAGCCTGCACATGAATTTGGGGGAAAGAAAAGAAGCCTGCACATGAATTGGGGGAAAGGAGCCTGCACATGAATTTGGGGGGAAAGAAAAGGAGCCTGCACATGCAATTGGGGGGTGAGAAGAAAAGGAGCCTGCACATGAATTGGAGGGGGAGAAGAAAAGGAGCCTGCACATGAATTGGGGGCAGAAGAAAGGAGCCTGCACATGAATATGGGGGGAGGGGGAGAAAAGGAGCCTGCACATGAATTGGGGGAGGAGGAAAGAAGGAGCCTGCACATTAATTTGGGGGATGGGGGAGAAGAAAGGAGCCTGCACATGAATTTGGGGGAAGAAAAGGAGCCTGCACATGCATTTGGGGGAAAGAAAGGAGTCTGCACATGAATTGGGGGTGGGGGAAAAGAAAAGGAGCCTGCACATGAATTTGGGGGAAAGAAAAGAAGCCTGCACATGAATTGGGGGGGAAGGAGCCTGCACATGAATTTGGGGGAAAGAAAAGGAGCCTGCACATGCATTTGGGGGAAAGAAAGGAGCCTGCAGCATGCAATTGGGGGTGAGAAGAAAAGGAGCCTGCACATGAATTGGGGGGAGAAGAAAAGGAGCCTGCACATGAATTGTGGGGGAGAGAAGAAAAGGAGCCTGCACATGAATATGGGGGAGAAAAGGAGCCTGCACATGAATTGGGGGAGGAAAAAGGAGCCTGCACATTAATTTGGGGATGGGGGAGAAGAAAGGAGCCTGCACATGAATTTGGGGGAAAGAAAAGGAGCCTGCACATGCATTTGGGGGGAAAGAAAAGGAGTCTGCACATGAATTGGGGGAAAGAAAAGGAGCCTGCACATGAATTTGGGGGAAAGAAAAGAAGCCTGCACATGAATTGGGGGAGGAAGGAGCCTGCACATGAATTTGGGGGAAAGAAAGGAGCCTGCACATGCAATCAATTGGGGGTGAGAAGAAAAGGAGCCTGCACATTAATTGGGGGTTAGAAGAGGAGCCTGCACATAAATTGGGGGGAGAAAAGGAGCCTGCACATGAATTGTGGGGGAGAGAAGAAAAGGAGCCTGCACATGAATATGGGGGGAGAAGAAAAGGAGCCTGCACATGAATTGGGGAGGGGAGAAGAAAAGGAGCCTGCACATGAATTGGGGAGGAGAGAAGAGGAGCCTGCACATGAATTTGGGGCGGAAAGAAAAGGAGCCTGCACATGAATTTGGGGGGGAGAAGAAAAGGAGCCTGCACATGAATTGGGGGGGGGGAAGAAAAGGAGCCTGCACATGAATTGGGGGAGAGAAAGGAGCCTGCACATGAATTTGGGGGAGAAGAAAAGGAGCCTGCACATGAATTTGGGAGGAGGGGAGGGGGGGGGGGAAAGGATCCTGCACATGAATTTGGGGCGGAAAGGAAAGGAGCCTGCACATGAATTTGGGGGGAGAAGAAAAGGAGCATGCACATAAATTTTGGGGGGGGGGGGGAGAAGAAAAGGAGCCTGCACATGAATTTGGGGGATGGGGGGGGGAGGAAAAGGAGCCTGCACATGATTGGGGTGGGGGTGGGAAGAAATGGAGGCTGCACATGATTGGGGGGGGGGGGGAGAAACGGAGCCTGCACATGATTGGGGGAGAAATGGAGCCTGCACATGATGGGGGTGGCAGAGAGGAGACTGGCACATGTTGGGAGGAAATGGCACTTATTACTGGGACATGATGGGGGAGAGAGGATACTGGCACATCATGGGGGAGATTGGAGAGGCACTTTTCACTAGCACATGATTGGGGGCACTATGGGGACATTACTGAGGTATTTTATATGGGGGGCTCTGTGTGGTACTAGTATTATCAGGGGTTTATCTGTTTCTGCAGTGTAGTATTGGGGAGCACAGCGGCACAGTATTGGGAGTAGTAGGATGATTTGTCCAGAATATGGGAGGATGATGGAAAAGTAGTAAACTAAGATTTATTTTGTTGTCAAACTGCAGAGACGAAAACTGGTGGTCTGGTCTGCAGGTCTGAAAGGAGAAGATGAGGACAGAGAACATCTACATCACAGGAGACGTCACTGGATGTAAGAGGTAAGTGGGGCTGTATTTCTGTAGTGATCGGAGCAGGGGCGTATCGATTGCCGGAAATGTCCCTCCTGAGACCAGGCTCTGGATCCGCCACTGCGTCGGACTGGCCTGTACCCAGTGGCGGGGCCAGTTGACATTAGGCAAGTCATTAAGATTAGAATAAGTGAGCGGGGCCCTAGAAATTCTACTACATGGGGCCCCTCTCACTTAGTCTAATCTTACCTAACCTGAATGTAGGCATAATAAAAATTATCTTTCATTCAGCCTGCATACACAGGTTGGTGAGCGGGCCTCATGTAGTAAAATAAATATATGGTGAGAGTGTTGCAAGTTCTCCTCTGCGGCGCGCTGCTGCCTGTGAAGATATTGGAGGCTAGGAGGCGGAGCTGACTTACCTCACGCTCCAGCTTGCAGAGGGAGACGGCTGTGGAGGTGTGCTGCCGCCAGACTACCGCTGCGTTGCCGTAAAGAGGAGTGTCAGGACGGGAGTGAAGCCGCGCATTTCGCTCTCAGGACAGGAGCAGGAGGTAAGTATAAAGTATAAGGGGGGGGGGCCTGGACTCTGGCACATTATAGGGGGGGGGGGGGGCCCTGGACTCTGGCACATTATAGAGGGGGGGGCCTGGACTCTGGCACATTATAGGGGGCCCTGGACTGATATATTATAGGGGGCCTATGGCTACTGGCACAATATAGGGGGCCTATGGCTACTGGCAGATTAAAGGGGGGCCTAGGGCTACTGGCAGATTAAAGGGGGGCCTATTGGCTACTGGCAGATTATAGGGGGCTATCATGCTGGCACATTATAGAGGGGCCTATTGGCTACTGGCACATTATAGGGGGGCCTATCATACTGGCACATTATAGGGGGGACCTATGGCTACTGGCACAACATAGGGGGGCCTATGGCTACTGGCAGATTATAGAGGGGCCTATTGGCTACTGGCACATTATAGGGGGGCCTATTGGCTACTGGCACATTATAGTGGGGGCTATAACACTGGCACATTATAAGGGGGCCTATTGGCTACTGGCACATTATAGGGGGGCCTATCATACTGGCACATTATAGGGGGACCTATGGCAGCTGGCACAACATAGGGGGGCCTATGGCTACTGGCAGATTATAGGGGGCCCATGGCTACTGGCAGATTATAGGGGGGCCTATGGCTACTGGCAGACTATAGGGGGGCCTATTGGCTACTAGCACATTATAGGGGGGGCTATCGGCTACTGGCACATTATAGGGGGGCCTATTGGCTACTGGCACATTATAGTGGGGGCTATCATACTGGCAAATTATAGGGGGGACCTATGGCTACTGGCACAATATAGGGGCGGCCTATTGGCTACTGGCAGATTATAGGGGGGCCTATTGGCTACTGGCAGATTATAGGGGGGCATATTGGCTACTGGCACATTATAGGGGGGCTATTGGCTACTGGCACATTATAGAGGGGCCTACAGGAAAAAGCTGTCAGTGAGGTGGTGTTGTGGTTCGCCTGTGTACGGAATTGGTGGTATTTGCAGAGTTGCTGGAGAACTGTGAGTGCTATTTCGGGGGCACTGACCTGTACAGGGTGTGGAGGATGGGGAGGTTGAGATCCACTTAGGATATTATAAGACTTTTCTGTAGCTTCCTATATTGTTGCAAGGTCTGTATGTTGGTTGTTGCAAAGCTTGTGTGTTGGCTGAAGCCTTCCTATCTCCCTGGTGGCTGGCCCTGCCCCTCAATTGTGCTTCTGGCTTTGGCTCCGCCCCTAGACTGCAAGGGGTGGGGCCTGTTGGGGGTCATGTGATTGGGCTGCTCAGTCAAAAATGCCCGGGCCTATTTTTCGTCCCAGTCCGGCACTGCACACCATACAATATAGATGACACCTTATATACACATACCACACTATACAGAGGACACCCTATGTACACACACACCGCACTATATAGATGACACCCTATATACATATACCAGACTATATAGATATATACACACATACATCACACAGTGTATAGATGACCCCTATACATACATCACACACAGAGATGACCCCTATACAAACATCACACACTGAGATGACCCCTATACACATATCACACACTGAGATGACCCCTATACACACATCACACACTGAGATGACCCCTATACACACATCACACACTGAGATGACCCCTATACACACATCACACACATAGAGATGACCCCTATACACACATCACATAGATGACACTTACCCACTTCACACAGTAGATACTAGAGTTGTTAGGAGGTCTCTGACATCACTGGTCACATGCTCCTTCATGGTCACAGTTCAGTCCTCCTCCTGTGCCCTGCTTGACTAAAGGACCTTAATCAGGTGACTGTGACATCACCAAAGGTCCTGCAGGTTTCTGCTGCAAATGCAGTCCTCAGCTGATTGCTGGGGGGAGGGGCTTGCTGCCGCCTCTGGAGGAGATGCCCTGCAGGAGAAGGAACTGCACACAGCACATCCTGGAGGAGATCAAAGAGGAGGGGTGAGTACAGCGCAGGCAGCGCTTCTCTCCCCCTCCTCCTTAAGGTTAGTGAGCACTTCCAATATGAAAGCGTTCTCTAGTATTCGCTTTATAAGATACACTGCATCTTATAAAACGAAAATGGGTAATTAGCAGAGCACTTCTGGCAAGGGGTGGCCCTCTGGGCCCCCCTGGCTTATGGGCGCGGTCGCAACTGCAACCTCTGCGACCCCTATAGCTACGCCAGTGGGTAGGGAAGAAGCTCTGAGAGGGAAGGTCTCCAGAGAATGATTAAAAAAGCAGGGCCCAGCAAAGACTGATGCTGTTCCCGCAGGGGAGAGGTCACTCATCAGTATAAAAATCTCAGAAAACCCCTTCAAATTGTTTTTTGGGTAGGTATAAGTTATGCGGAATATACAGGGCCCCCGTTCTCGTGATCGGTGGGGCTCCCAGCGGTAGGACCCCCACCCATCTGATTTATCCCCTATCCTATAGATAGGGGCAGGGGCTTTGCAAGTCTCAAAAGATCCATGGCCCAATCCCCAATACATATGGTCCATTTCTCGACCCCCCCACCTGCCCGCACACTCGAGCACTAAAGACATTTCACTGTACTTGCTATACAGCAGCACATACCTCTCACATCCAGTGCCTCCCAGGTGACGTCTCCTCCGATGTAGATCTTCTCTGTCATCATCTTCTCTATTCGGGCCGGACAACTCTTTCAGCTCTTCCTCACTTTTCTATTATCATCACCCAACCTTGAGTCCCAACAGTGTTATCCTGCTCGCTGTGCTCCCCATTACCCCCAAATACTATCCTGAAGAAAAATGAGTGCCATACAGATAGTCCACCCCATAGTATTAGTGCTCCTCAAAGTCCCACCAATAGTAATTCCCTTCTAGAATGCCCTCATTAATAATACTGCCCCCTACAGTGCCCCCAACAGTGATAATGCTCCCCAAGAGTTCCTCCATTAGTAGAAGAGCTCTACAGTATTAATAATGCCTTCAGAGAGCCCTCAGTAGAAATAAGGCTGATTGATTTTGATCTATGGGTAACATTCAGGTGCACCTGGGCAGCCTCCGTCGAAGTAACCCGTTATAGGTTGGACTTAAAGCCTCCTCCCTCCTCCCATTGTATGTGTGATTTCACGCTGGAGGTAACTGGGAGCTGTTGGTTGTGTGTCGGACTTTATACACCTATCATAAACTGTCCATACGGCATAGATAGGTTAGCATTAGGTCCCGTGCCACATTGAGAGACCTTGACGGGGTGCGCGGGCTCCAGGATGTTCTTGATGTAAGAATATGTTGGCGAACTGTCTCATTTTTAATATCAGCGTGAGGATTTAGCCATATATTGTCAATTGCATTTACCATTGTAGTGCACCAATTTCAGTGATTTGCAGTCTAAAGCAGGACAAACAATGTGTCTCTACATCAGCGCATTAAGCTGACACAGAGCCTCTTACTGTACCTGAGTGCATAGAGCAGGGCATGGTGGCGTTACACTGTGTCGGTGACTGAGAGGGTGAAGATTCAGGTTCATCTGCAGACCAGAACTGGGGGTTCAGCACTGGAAATGAGGGGTTCACTTCACACCTAAAACACCTATTACTGACAGCACTGTCACTTCTCACCTAAAGTCATCGTTTCCGCAGAAGTCACTCTCATCATCCTCTACACTGTCACTTGCTAGTTGCCTGCAAAAAAATTAAATTCCGACTTCCGTGGCACAGGACACTAAAGTTTCTCTGCTCAGCGCTAGGCAAGCCAATCAGCAGCCGGCTCTGCAAACACTGCTAATGCTGATTGGTAAGCCCAGCTCCCAGCAGCGAGACAACATAGAGCGGTAGCCGGGACCACAGAGCAGGTGCAGCGCTAGCCACTGATGATGTGCTGAGTAAAGGGGGCCCAGAGGACAGGACAGGGGAAGCAGGGAGTTGGGATGCAGAGCCTAAGCCCCAGACAGGAGACAGAAGCAAGAATAGAATGTAATTAGGAGGTGGGGCTTTTTGTCCAAAACCAAGCTCCCTTCCTCCAGGGGCCCCATAGCAGCTCCGTGATCTGCCTCTGTTGGAGGTACACCGCTGACTGTATCTTTTCATGTTTTTATTTTTTTTTTCAGTAGAATCTGTATAAGGCCCCATGCACACAACCATATCCATTTTGCGGTCTGCAAATCATGGATCAGAAAAAAATATAGACGTGGTCCATGTTACATCCACATTTTTTATGGACCTGTTGACTTCAATGGGTATGTGGTCCTGAGATAGTTTCTGTCAATACAACAGTTTACTTTATCCACAGAATATCTGGGACCACCACTGATCATGAGAACTGGATCTGTCGCCCCTTACTAATGAAGTGGCAGGTCGAGCGTGCACATAGCTACTCTGTTCACTCTCTATGGGACTGCTGGAGATAGACGAGTACAATGCTCAGCTATTTCCAGAAGTCCCATAGAAACTGAATGAAGCAGAAGGGAACATGGTTGACCTACCATTCCATTTCTTTGAGAACACAGGATCCCCATTCTCATGATCATGTGGGAGCCAGCAGTTCCCCCCGATCAGATACTTATCCCCTATCCTTTAGGTAGGGGATAAAAAAAATAAGCTGAGCTATAAAACCAAGAAAGGCCATCACTATCTGATCAGCAGGGGTCCGACACCCTCCACCTCCATCCAGTTAATTATGAAGATTCATAAAGAGGCTCAGACACACCACTACTTAATATACACTGACTTCTTTATTAACTGCAAGGTATCAAATGTACAGTAGATGTTCTCATTAGAAGTCAGGGCACTGGTCTTAAATGTGGCCCTGATGATGATGGGCCTTTGACTCATGAAGAGTCAGGCTTTCAGCACTCAGGAGAGGAAAAAACCCCAGTGGAGGAAACCTCTAGGGAACCATGGCTGAAGGACTGCCCTTCCCCTAGGCTGTGGAGTAAAACAATGGCACTTGACAAGGACGGTAGATTTTTCCTTGAATCAATGGTGAATGTCAAGTGCATTGACTTCTGCAGAGACCAAGCCTGGAATCTGCCTTTTGATGCAGCAGGAAACTCACTTCTTCGGTGAATATATCTGACTGCGGAAAGTCCGGTGAATGACAAGTCCAGTGGTGAATGCAGAGACCGAGCCCGGAATCTGCCTCTAAATGCAGCAGGAAACTCACTTCATTGGTGAATACATCTGTCTGCGGAAAGTCCGGTGAATGTCAAGTCCAGTGGTTATTGCAGACACCAAGCCTGGAATCTGCCTTTGATGCAGCAGGAAACTCACTTCATTAGTGAATATGTCTGACTGCAGAATGTCCGGTGGGAGAGTGCAGAGACCGAGCCCGGAATCTGCCTCTTGCTGATGCGCAGGTCATCTGATCCTGACATGGTGGCCACCATGCCGTTGACTTGTGGTAGAGTCATCACCTCCAGCTGTATGCAATATTAATTGCAGGGACACAGTGAGACCCCTGCTCTGGTACAGTGATCTGTAGGTGTAAAAAGTACAACTAATTATGACTGAACATGGAGCAGCGGCAAATTACATGTAAGTGACACACAATTTACTCCCGTCACTGTGGGTCATTGTAATCCTTTTAACTGCATTGAACTTGGGCCTATGTTTCTAACAACGATATCAACCCTTATCATTGTCATTGAATGTTATAGCTGTTGTACTGGGACCCACTGATGTATCCAACATAAACAGAATGCACCGTATAATTGCGGGCTGATTTCTTTATAGGGTTTAGAGCTCAGTTTTCCTTATACAAATCGCCAAAACCCTTGCTTTCTTACACACTTCCATAGTTAAAATTCGGGGAGCCATTGCTAAAGATGATCTACATATCAAGGTCAACGGGAACTCCCCCTAGTGGTGATTGCAGGAAGTTAGGATTTTATTATACTTATGTGCCATGTATCAGGCAGTTTGGAAACTTTTCCAGTAATGGCCACTGCTCTGCTCATCTTCATGGAGAATCAAACCCTAAATTATTCTGTGCCATCACTCTGGTGTCTCCAGAACTTGCATCATGTCTGTTAGTATTATGAGCTACTGTCATAAATGACATTACATTTTATGACTCCTGTAACAAGGATCTTACCTTATTTAGGGCTTTTCTTTTTATTCTTAAGACCAATACCTTCTAGCAGGGATCACTGATGAAGATCAGGAGATGGTTTATTCTGTGCCTCATTTTGTCAAAGACCTTTGGTAATCCGATCTGCTGCAATTGCCTCTTAACCCCAGGCTGTTATTATTTCCAGTGGTGACCAGTGGATACCGCTGTGTCCAAATTATACAAAAAAGCCCCATAAATATCAAGAAGCAGAAAAATCACAAATCATCAATATACCTAATCAAGATACAAGGTCTTATCGTGGATGCGGTCCCTATCATCTGATAGTCTGACACATGTTCCCGGGACATAACTGCCTGATAATTAGGTCTCTTGGATCGAGTTAAAACAATAAATTAGTACGCCCCCTATTAATAAGTATAACTATAGACACAGTAAAGGTATGGGGCCCAGAGGCTAAAAGGCCAATGCTTTTGGGGTGTGATTATCCTGAACCTTCGGTGGTTGTCTAAGTACTTACTACACATACATATATTATCACATGAGAAGACATTATTACAATCAGTACATGAAGATGATCAAACTTAGAAAAGTCACTGGTTACTTACCGATGCCCACAAGTCTGTGGGTTCTAGACCTGTACCATGGGTCAGCGGTTGTAATCTGGGGTTGGGTAGACACTGCAGCTTTGGTGATGTAGAGGATCCAGGTCTGTTTCGGTAATATCAGGCTTCTGGTCAGGGCGATCTCTTGGCCCATCATAGACTCGACATGTCATGAAAGACATGGAGTCGCTAATTGACCTTTTGGGAAAGCCTGTGATCCTGCCATTCTGCAGGCAGGATATTAGATGGTCTCTCATCACGTTGTGCTGGAAGATTGCTGTGGGTTCACCGTCATCTGCCAGAAACTCAAAGGCAAATGCTATGGCAAACACCCCACAGTCATAGGTGTTTCTCTGCTGATCCACATTGAGAAATTTTAGATGTTTCAGGGGCTCATGGACCACTACACTGTAGATGTTATTAATCTGCTGGCAAACAGATAGAGGCAAATTGCTGGTCTTGATGCTGTCGGCCACTAGGATGTCGCCATTTTTGAAGCAGGTGGTCAGCCAGTGCACCCTGTCCTCGTCGTAGTGGATTTGTACGGCCTTCTTTAGCACACTGTACCCTGGAAAGAGAATAGCAGCTGCGGGCTGCAGGCCATCAAAGTCCCCAAACTGATTCTGCAGGAGATCCTGGGCCTTGTTAATGATGTCATCAACCAGCATGCCTTCCTGGCCGCTGCTCTTCAGGATAAATAATTGCTCTGGAGACAATTTGTTCTGTGCTCTCCAGGTATAGGCCATCTCCACGTGTGCTGTTCCCAGCTCTGGGCTTCCTACATCGTTGGTAGATGAAGTGGACATGTTTTCTGCCGCAGCTCTTTTGGCTGGTGGAAATGTCCCGGACTGACAGTCATTGGAGGTTGGTGCTTTTCTTTTAAGACTGGCTTTGGAAGCTTCACAAGATGCCTTCAAAAGGTCTTCAGCAGACTCAGCCATTTTCTTGTCCTGTTTTTGACGAGTCTTTCTATTACATCGTCGCTTACAGCTCTTTGGTGTTTTTTTAGCAGGTGGTGCTTTGTGGACAAGGAATGGCTCCACAGCATCAGTGTCCCGGGGTCTTTTTTGTGGGGTTCCCCCCCCCTTTTTGGGTTTTCTCCCAGGGACATGACTTGTGGTATTAGGGCCCCCTGATGTGCAACTTTTGGATCAGCAATAAAATTGGTTGGTGTTTTCTCAGCTGTGTCATGGCGGATGACGTGGTTTTTACATCTTAAGGAAACTGACCCAAAGAAGCTCCTGGCCTGTGTCATGATGGTTGATTTCTTGGCCAGGAAGCTGGAGTTCCTGATCACAGTTCTCCATTTTTGATTCAATTTCCTGAATCGGGTCAGAAGGAATGAGCCAATCGACATGCAGGATGAGAGAGAGTTGATCAGCAGCCGCCGATCAACATAGCGCCGACGCCTATGAATCCTCATGATGGCGTCCAATCTTCTTTCTGAAGTTTTGTGCATCCAACATGGAGTCACACCTTCACAAATTCATCATTGTGATGTCATCCAGTGACATCACAGCTGTAAGCCCAGTTCTAGAACATTCTATGCAAATGTGGTGACATCACAATACTGTGCCAGGATGAAGGCAAGATTATTTTAACCACTTAATGGCCAGAGCCCCTAATATGTTAATGAACTAAGATATATGGATAGTGTTTGTTTAATGGATGCAGATTTTCAGTTTTCGAGAATACATAGATTTTTACCTTTACAGTACATTTTCTGCTTCACATTTTTAATTTGATTTGGTTGCTGATTTTTTTTAAAATCTGTATAGTTCCAAAACTTAGGGGTCAGATCTTATATTATATGAAACACTCTAATACTTTAAATAAAATTATAGAATTTGAGATGCAGATGCTGCAGAAACTCTTTTCTGAAAAGTAAGGGAGAGATTCCTGTCCACCGTTGATTGCTTGGATAAGGCCTCGTCATAAGAATCTCTGCAGTATATAAGATGTGTATTTTTGTGTCGTGCCCACACTGGTGATTACGACGGGTTTGTCCAAATTGTAGAGTACATTTAATTTCGGCCACCCATTGACACCATTGTAATATGCAAGTGGTGTGCAGCCATAATACAGTCCCCAAAGTAGTCTATGGGGCCTCACTGTACCCAAGGGCAACTAGGTGCAAAATTTGGAAACACCCCAAGCAACTTCCCCAAAACTTCTCCTCCCGCAGCGAGTCCTGCACCATTAAGGAGGAGGAGTCAAGAGTTTACTGATTAAAGGGCTGATGAAAGCACCTCCCCAGGCCCCTCCCCTTATTAATGCCCCTCCCCTCCATCTACATGCTGCAGCGTCCTGATAGTCCTCTTCTCTCTGAGGGTTTGGGTCTCTGTAGTTTATAATCTTCTCTCTACGTAGTGACCTTCCACTCATACACAACTGCAAATTTGAACAGGCAGTGCTGCAGTGTAAAGCATGAGGGAGATACAGAAGAGCAGACTGGGTTTATATGGAGACAGGACCTCCTATACACAATGCAGCTAAGCTGCAGTCACTGATCATAGATGTGCTAGATTTTTTGCAATTCTGGGGTCCCAGCAAACGTAAGTCAGGCTGCGACCCCAGAATTGCAAAAAATCTAAATCTAGCAGTGTTAGATTTTTTTTCAAATCTACAGTCACTGGAAACGTGCTGTGACCCCATTCATTTCTGTGCTAGCACTGTACACTGTAATCCTAGGGCGTGACAACTAACCGAACACTCATCTGGACCTCTTGGAGAGAGATTGTTGACTGCTAGACATGCCTATATGACGCCCTTAAAGACATTTTGCTCAGTTGACAGTCTTTCAGAAGGGGAGCATCATTAGGGCTCATGAACAAGAACATCATTTTTTTTCTGTATTGGCTCCGTTTTTCTAGCGGCCCATATGAGGAACCATTCGCTTCAATGGGTCCGCAAAAAAACAGACATGACTCCATGTGCATTCCATTGTTGTATGTCTACATGGCTGTTCCACAAAAAAGGACAGAACATGTCCTGTTTTTGTCCGTTTTGCGGACAAGGACAGGCATCGTTATGATGGATTCGCAAAAAATTGGATGTCATGTGGATGTATTTTTTTTGCGGACCACAAAATATATACATTCATGTGCATGAGCCCTTAGACAGAGAGAAGCCGGATGGTCGTTGTATGAATTGCCCTCTATCTAGGCTGTTCAGACCTAGCTATCGGGAGCAGTGTTTATGTGAGGGCACACTCACACAATGAACAGGCTCTGGACACAACACCAGTAGAGAGGATCGTTTTTTCCACTTATAAGCACGGTTGTGCAGCACCCAGACATAGGTGGCACCTTCATGACACTCCCCTGTCTCTACCAGGAGCGTGTCCAGGTGCCTAGTAGAAGGCTGGTGTCATGACGACCATTATGTGCCCTGTCATTGACAGTCAGCCACCATCACTTTGTGAAGGAGAACCCCGGACTGCTATGGACTGGAACCATATCGTCTTTTGTGACTAATCTAGGTTCTGTTTGGGATCAAGTATAGAGGCCTCATAGTGAGCGCTTCAATCCCGCTTTTGTTGAGGTTTAACACACTGCCCCCACTGCTGGTGTGTGATCTGGGGAGCCATTTTCTTGTCCTGTTTTTGACGAGTCTTTCTATTACATCGTCGCTTACAGCTCTTTGGTGTTTTTTTTAGCAGGTGGTGCTTTGTGGACAAGGAATGGCTCCACAGCATCAGTGTCCCGGGGTCTTTTTTGTGGGGGTCCCCCCCTTTTTGGTTTTTCTCCCAGGGACATGACTTGTGGTATTAGGGGCCCCTGATGTGCAACTTTTGGATCAGCAATAAAATTGGTTGGTGTCTTCTCAGCTGTGTCATGGCGGATGACGTGGTTTTTACGTCTTAAGGAAATTGACCCGAAGAAGCTCCTGGCCTGTGTCATGATGGTTGATTTCTTGGCCAGGAAGCTGGAGTTCCTGATCACAGTTCTCCATTTTTGATTCAATTTCCTGAATCGGGTCAGAAGGAATGAGCCAATCGACATGCAGGATGAGAGAGAGTTGATCAGCAGCCACCGATCAACATAGCGCCAACGCCTATGAATCCTCATGATGGCGTCCAATCTTCTTTCTGAAGTTTTGTGCATCCAACATGGAGTCACGCCTTCACAAATTCATCATTGTGATGTCATCCAGTGACATCACAGCTGTAGGCCCAGTTCTAGAACATTCTATGCAAATGTGGTGACATCACAATACTGTGCCAGGATGAAGGCAAGATTATTTTAACCACTTAATGGCTAGAGCCCCTAATATGTTAATGAAATAAGATATATGGATAGTGTTTGTTTAATGGATGCAGATTTTCAGTTTTCGAGAATACATTGATTTTTACCTTTACAGTACATTTTCTGCTTCACATTTTTAGTTTGATTTGGTTGCTGATTTTTTTTTTAATCTGTATAGTTCCAAAACTTAGGGGTCAGATCTTATATAATATGAAACACTCTAATACTTTAAATAAAATTATATAATTTGAGATGCAGATGCTGCAGAAACTCTTTTCTGAAAAGTAAGGGAGAGATTCCTGTCCACCGTTGATTGCTTGGATAAGGCCTCGTCATAAGAATCTCTGCAGTATATGAGATGTGTATTTTTGTGTCGTGCCCACACTGGTGATTACGACGGGTTTGTCCAAAATGTAGAGTACATTTATTTTATTTTTTTAACATAAGATTTTATTGAAAATTTTTTTTTAAACATAGTACAAAATCAAAGTACAAAGATGGATAATATAGGCACATATTGACAAACAAGTGATATCAACACCATCAAAAACACAATATAAGGACATAAAATTGTGAGAAAGAAACTGATAGTAGGTTGCAATAATCACGTTTTGGGAAGAGTAAAGTGGATATGACCTCTTGAATTGGAGGGTTCCAGATTTAAAGTTAAAAAATGAATAGTACCGAGTAATACACTAACACCACTCATGAAAAATACAGTTCAGTACAGTTCAGTAATATGGACCTCATTTACGGATATCTGAGTTTGGATCAATCTGGCAGAAGGAACTTGATAGCCAAATATCCCAAACTTGTCTAAATTGTGGTTTTTGTAGCCTGGTTGAGGCCCAAATATTTTCATACATACAGTTTATATCGACTGACCTATAAATCCTTCTAATATCTGGAAGATCATCAGATTTCCAGGAAAGTGCAATTTTATTACGAGTAGCAATAATGATATGAATTACCACAGTTCTTAAGATCCTGGGAAAGGAACCTAGGCCTATTGATAGCAGAGCCAACTTTGGAGAAGGTAGCGTTTGAATTCCCGTGAGTGAGGAAATGCAAGAAAAGACCTGAACCCATAAACTTTTAACAGGAGGACATGACCACCACATATGAAGGAAAGATCCTGTTTCCTTATGACATCTCCAG
Source organism: Bufotes viridis (assembly GCA_033119425.1). NCBI lineage: Eukaryota > Metazoa > Chordata > Amphibia > Anura > Bufonidae > Bufotes > Bufotes viridis. The sequence goes on along the minus strand of CM065594.1, from coordinate 75,420,446 downwards.
CAAATTGAGGAGAAATCTGGGAAGATGTTGTGAATAGAGATGGGGGTTTTGTACCATCTGTACATTATTTTCCTAGTGCTTTCTAGGTGGTCCACGCATCTAGAGTATTTAGGAATAGAGGTGTAAGCTTCTAACCATTCTTGGTCAGACACAGGTGTGATTAGATCTAAATTCCATAAATCTATCAGTTTGGATAAGGGATCGTTGTTGTTAATTTTTAGAAGTTGGTAACCCAGTGTAATTCCTCTGACCTTAGGGTTAGATGAGAACAACCAATCGTGAAGCCTCCCATCCGTTGGTGAACAGGTAAAGTTATGTTTGGCGAGCAATAGATGCCTAATTTGTAAGAATTTATAAAAATCTGTATGGGGGATATTAAAGGATTTATGAATGAATTTGAAATCCACTAAATTCCCCTGATTCCATAATTGGGAAATTTTTGTGAGTCCCGCAGTCGACCATAAGCGTAAAAAAAGGTCTGGGATTGCTATCTCACATATTGAGATTGGGGCGTCCATCAGCGAAATTGGGACTCGTCTTTCCGAATTGGAGATATTATGCCAAACCTTAAAAGAAGCTTGTATGGTAAGAAAAGGGGAAGGTCTAGACAAGCAAAATATACTGTTCGCCAAGAGATGAATGTAGGTGCCGTGTGGGGAGAGGATGTCTTGTTTGATAAGAACCCATTTTTTGGAAGTATCATTTTGGAGTAAGCACTTAAGCTGGGCTAATACAGTTGCTTTGTAATAATGAGATATAGAAGGAAAATTGAGCCCCCCTTGGTTAACAGGTTTAAAAAGAATGGCTGCCTTAACTCTTGATTTCCGTTTATTCCAGGAATAAAGGTTAAGTAATGATTGAAGTTTTTTCAAGAAGTAGTCTGGGACCCAGATTGGCACGTTCCTGAAAATGTACAAGATTTTGGGAAGAATTACCATTTTTATAGCTGCCATTCTTCCTAACCAGGACAACGACTGAAGACGAAGATTTTCAAGACTAGTCTTAATTTTATCAATAAGTGGTAAGTAATTATATTTAAATAGGTTGCTAGAGGGATAAGCAAGTTTTATGCCTAGGTACGTAAGTGACTCAGTTGCCCATATATAGCTCTGAGAGTCTGATATATCAGTCATAATACGCTGTGAAAGGCCTAAGCTTAGCATTTGGGATTTATTGACATTCACTTTGTAGTATGACGCCTGTCCAAATTTGAGGATGATGTCGTTAATTACAGGCAGGGATGTTAATGGATTAGAGGTGATAATGAGCACATCATCTGCGAACAGACCTATTTTATGATCTAGTACATCAGCCTTCAGGCCATGTATATCTGAATGATTCCTAATGTGTTCTGCGAATGGCTCCATTGAAAGAGCGAATATTAAAGGAGACATGGGACATCCTTGTCTGGTACCATTGGATATATTGAATGGCGCAGACAAGAAACTAGAGACATAAACTGATGCGCTGGGGTGGGAATACAATGCCATTACTGCGTGTAAGAAAAAGCCTTGAAAGCCGAATTTTTTTAAGGTCTCTCGGACAAAGCTCCAATGAATTCTATCAAACGCCTTCTCCGCTTCCAGAGAGAGGATCAGAGAAGGCGTTTGGGACACTCTAGCCACGTCCAGAAGGTCTATGAAACGTCTAGTCCCATCCGATGACTGTCTATTAGTAACAAATCCTATTTGATCACTATTAATTAGCGCTGGGAGAATTTTAGCTAATCTGTCTGCTAGAATTTTTGCATATATTTTAATATCCGAGTTCAAAAGAGATATGGGTCTAAAATTAGCAGGATTTTCAGTAGATTTACCTGGCTTAGGTAGTGTAACAATAAGGGCATGAAGCATATCCTTGGGGGCAGATTCCATGGTAGCTATACAATTAAAAGTGCGAACTAGATAAGGAGACAGAATTGACGAGAAGGTTTTATAATATTCGTTAGATAACCCATCAGGGCCGGAGATTTATTTAATTTCAGTGATGAAATAGCTTTAATGACATCAAGTTCAGTAATATCTCTATTAAGTTCAGCTATTTGGCTTTTGGAAAGCGATGGGAGATTTATACCTTCTAGAAATGAGGAAATGGTGGACAAATTAGGTTGTGCAGTATCCTTGGACTCTTTAAGATTGTAAAGATTAGAATAGAAGGATGCAAATTCATCCGCTATCTTCTTAGGATTGAATATTTTGTCTCCTGAAGGACTGAGCAAAAAGGGAATTTTGGTCTTAAGTTCTCTCTTTTTAATTCTATTAGCCAGTAACTTAGACACTTTATTACCTTGCCAATACTGTTCTGCATTCAGTTTACGGAGA
>CM065594.1:75363184-75417625 GCA_033119425.1 Bufotes viridis | reverse complement strand
AGGGTTCATCCGGCCCTCTACCTCCCCAGCAGGAGCCCCCTTTTTCTTTGTGGAGAAAAAGACTCATCCTTGCGTCCCTGCAGTGACTACAGGAAGCTAAACTGACATAACCGTTAAGAACCGGTACCCGCTCCCGCTGATTTCTGAACTCCTCGAGAGACTCCGGGTAGCTGAAAATCTTCACCAAACTTGACCTTCGAGGGGCCTACAACCTTGTCCGAATCCGCCCTGGGGACGAATGGAAGACCGCCTTCCGGACACGTTATGGTCACTCGAGTACCTGGTCATGCCTTTCGGACTTTGTAATGCTCCCGCCACCTTCCAGCACTTCATTAATGATGTCCTCAGGGACATGCTGGATCTGTTTGTAGTCGTTTACCTGGACGACATCTTGATCTTCTCAGAAGACCTCGAACAGCACCGCGAACATGTCCGCAGGGTATTGCAGAGACTCCGCCAGAACTCTCTTTATCTGTGGTAAACTCGAGAAATGTGAGTTTGAGCGAACCACCACTCAGTTCCTCGGGTACATCATCTCCCCAGAGGGCCTAAGTATGGACCCAGGAAGGTCCAAGCCGTGTTGGACTGGCCCATTCCAAGAAACGTGAAGGAGGTACAAAGATTTATTGGCTTCGCCAACTTCTATCGGAAGTTTATCCGGGACTTCTCCAAGGTCATCGCACCGATCACCCAACTCACCAAAAAGGCAGTCCCCTTCTCCTGGACACCCGAGGCCCAGGAGGCCTTCACGAAGTTGAAACTCCTCTTCACTTCTGCTCCAATCCTAGTCCACCCGAACCCCGAGTTGCCTTTTACTATCGAAGTGGATGCATCTGACTCCGCGGTAGGGGCAGTTCTGTCACAACGGACAGAGGAGAAGATGCTACTACACCCGTGCGCATATTTCTCTCGCCAGATGTCCCCCTCCGAGAAGAACTACGACATCGGGAACAAAGAACTACTGGCGATCAAGGAAGCCTTCTCCGAGTGGAGACACCTGCTGGAGGGAGCTGCCAACCCCATAATCGTACTAACCGACCACAAAAACCTCGAGTTCATCCACAGCGCTAAGAGACTCACAGCCAGACAGGCCAGATGGAGCCTATTCTTTTCCCGCTTCAACTTTCTCATCACATATCGCCCGGATCAAAAACGGCAAGGCTGACGCCCTCTCCAGAATGTTTTCAGAGCCCTCACAGAGTAATAAGGGCCAAGACAACATCCTATCCGAGAAAAGTGTTGTGGGGGCCACCTACTCTAAAGAACTCCTGGTCACAATCAAAGAAGGATACGAAAATGAACCCCCTTCCTCACCCACCCCACAAGGAATGTCAGCCTCACGTTTAAAAATGGTCATTGGTTTCATCAGGACCTACAACTTTATGTACCAGAAATCGCACGACTCGAAGTGCTCAAACTTAACCATGACTCCAAGCTGGCCGGCCATCTGGGCACAAGAAAGACCCAGGAGCTTCTCTCCCGCTCCTTCTGGTGGCCAACATACAAGGAGGACACCAAGAAGTACATCTCCTCGTGCACGGTCTGTGCCCGCAATAAGACTCCTCGTTCCTCTCCCGTGGGTCTGTTACAACCCCTCCCAATTCCCTCCCGCCCCTGGGGCTCGATCTCCATGGACTTTGTGGTAGACCTTCCTCCTTCAAAAGGGATGAACACCATCCTGGTCGTGGTCGACCGCCTCACCAAATGGCCCATTTCATCCCCTACAAGGGCCTACCCACGGCCAAACAGACGGCTGATCTTGTCCTCAAAGAGGTCTTCAGGCTGCATGGGATTCCGGACGACGTGGTCTCAGACCGAGGCGTACAATTTACCTCAAAGTTCTGGAAGGACTTCTGCCTGGCGCTCGGGGTTAAAGTGAACCTTTCCTCCGCTTTCCACCCTCAGTCAAACGGGCAGACGGAGAGAACTAACCAGACCTTAGAGCAGTACCTACGCTGTTTCAGCTCCCACCTGCAGGATGACTGGCTTGACCATCTCCCCACAGCCGAGTTCGCCTACAACAATGCTGAGCACAGCTCAACCAAGCACAGCCCTTTCTTTGCTAACACAGGCTCGCACCCCGTGTTCATTCCCCACCTGCCCGTTGCCTCCACCCTCCCAGCAGTGGCCGAGCGCCTAACAACCCTACAGGAGGCACAAAAGGACATAATAGACAACCTCCAGCTCGCCCAGAGGCGCTTTAAACAGGGAGCAGACAGACGCCGCAAACCCACCCCGGGCTTCCATGTAGGAGACAAGGTATGGCTGTCCACCAGGAACCTCAGACTGAAGGTCCCCTCCAAAAAGTTAGCCCCAAAATACATGGGTTCGTTCCAGGTCACCGCACAAATCAATTAGGTCACGTTCTGGCTTGACCTTCCGGATTCCATTAGGGTGCACCCTGTCTTCCATTGCTCCCTCCTCAAGCCATACGTGGAGAATACCTTCACTGGCCGCCACTCGCCCCCTCCACCACCCGTGAGGGTACAAGGTGAGGAAGAGTTTGTTGTCGAGAAGATCCTCGACTCCAGGATCCACCGAGGAAAATTTCAATATCTAATTGGGTGGGAGGGCTACCCTCCCGAGGATAACTCCTGGGAGCCTGAAGAAAATGTCCACGCCCCCAGACTGGTAAAAGAGTTTCACCAACAGCACCCCGGTAAGCCTGCCCCATGGTGCCCGGAGGTCACCTTGGAAGGGGGGGAGTACTGTCAGGAATTGAACCTGTGACCAGTCATGTCCCAGGCGGTAGCTCAAGCCACTAGACTACCAGCCCTTCTGGACGTTTCCTCCTGCTGAACTCTTTGATCTATCTTGCTCCAGCCTACTCTTGTTCATCAGTCTTGATTCCGTGCACCTGTTACTTCCCCATTATAAGCCCAGCCTCTAGCACCAGACCTCTGCTGGTTATTGTGCCTCCAAGCCTGTAGCAAGCTTCCTCTCTGCTCCTCCACGACTACTGCTGTTTACCGTTGTTGCCGACCCGGACCGTTTGACCTCGCTGAACTGCCGCCTGCATTGACCCTTTGCCTTCCACCGACCACGCCTCTGTCTACTCTTGCTGTTACCTCGCTGCCATCTCTACTGCCGACCCGGACTGATCGACCACGCTACCTGCCTCCTGCTTCTGTGGGTCTCTGCCACTGGACTCCAACCACCAGCCGGCTGTCCTCTGACTCAGGTGAGCCAAGGACCGTTACACACCACTACTTAATATACACTGACTTCTTTATTAACTGCAAGGTATCAAATGTACAGTAGATGTTCTCATTAGAAGTCAGGGCACTGGTCTTAAATGTGGCCCTGTTGATGATGGGCCTTTGACTCATGAAGAGTCAGGCTTTCAGCACTCAGGAGAGGAAAAAACCCACAGGGGAGGAAATCTCTAGGGAACCATGGCTGAAGTACTGCCCTTCCCCTAGGCTGTGGAGTAAAAAAATGGCACTTGACAAGGACGGTAGATTTTTCCTTGAATCAATGGTGAATGTCAAGTGCATTGACTTCTGCAGAGACCAAGCCTGGAATCTGCCTTTTGATGCAGCAGGAAACTCACTTCTTCGGTGAATATATCTGACTGCGGAAAGTCCGGTGAATGACAAGTCCAGTGGTGAATGCAGAGACCGAGCCCGGAATCTGCCTCTAAATGCAGCAGGAAACTCACTTCATTGGTGAATACATCTGTCTGCGGAAAGTCCGGTGAATGTCAAGTCCAGTGGTTATTGCAGACACCAAGCCTGGAATCTGCCTTTGATGCAGCAGGAAACTCACTTCATTAGTGAATATGTCTGACTGCAGAATGTCCGGTGGGAGAGCGCAGAGACCGAGCCCGGAATCTGCCTCTTGCTGATGCGCAGGTCATCTGATCCTGACATGGTGGCCAGCATGCCGTTGACTTGTGGTAGAGTCATCACCTCCAGCTGTATGCAATATAAATTGCAGGGACACAGCAAGACCCCTGCTCTGGTACAGTGATCTGTAGGTGTAAAAAGTACAACTAATTATGACTAAACATGGAGCAGCGGCAAATTACATGTAAGTGACACACAATTTACTCCCGTCACTGTGGGTCATTGTAATCCTTTTAACTGTATTAAACTTGGGCTTATGTTTCTAACAACAATATCAACCCTTATCATTGTCATTGAATGTTATAGCTGTTGTACTGGGACCCACTGATGTATCCAACATAAACAGAATGCACCGTATAATTGCGGGCTGATTTCTTTATAGGGTTTAGAGCTCAGTTTTCCTTATACAAATCGCCAAAACCCCTGCTTTCTTACACACTTCCATAGTTAAAATTCTGGGAGCCATTGCTAAAGATGATCTACATATCAAGGTCAATGGGAACTCCCCCTAGTGGTGATTGCAGGAAGTTAGGATTTTATTATACTTATATGCCATGTATCAGGCATATGGATGCTTTTCCAGTAATGGCCACTGCTCTGCTCATCTTCATGGAGAATCTAAACCCTAAATTTTTCTGTGTCATCACTCTGGTGTCTCCAGAACTTGGCATCATGTCTGTTAGTATTATGAGCTACTGTGATAAATGACATTACATTTTATGACTCCTGTAACAAGGATCTTACCTTATTTAGGGCTTTTCTTTTTATTCTTAAGACCAATACCTTCTAGCAGGGATCGCCTCATTTTGTCTCAGACCTTTGGTAATCCGATCTGCTGCAATTGCCTCTTAACCCCAGGCTGTTATTTTCTCCAGTGATGACCAGTGGAAACCGCTGTGTCCAAATTATACAAAAAAAGCCCCATAAATATCAAGAAGCAGAAAAATCACAAATCATCAATATACCTAATCAAGATACAAGGTCTTATCGTGGATGCGGTCCCTATCATCTGATAGTCTGACACATGTACCCGGGACATAACTGCCTGATAATTAGGTCTCTTGGATCGAGTTAAAACAATAAATTAGTATGCCCCCCTATTAAGTATAACTATAGACACAGTAAAGGTATGGGGCCCAGAGGATAAAAGGCCAATGCTTTTGAGGTGTGATTATCCTGAACCTTCGGTGGTTGTCTAAGTACTTACTACACATACATATATTATCACATGAGAAGACATTATTGCAATCAGTACATGAAGATGATCAAACTTAGAAAAGTCACTGGTTACTTACCGATGTCCACAAGTCTGTGGGTTCTAGACCTGTACCATGGGTCAGCGGTTGTAATCTGGGGTTGGGTAGACACTGCAGCTTTGGTGATGTAGAGGATCCAGGTCTGTTTCGGTAATATCAGGCTTCTGGTCAGGGCGATCTCTTGGCCCATCATAGACCCAACATGTCATGAAAGACATGGAGTCGCTAATTGACCTTTTTGGGAAAGCCTGTGATCCTGCCATTCTGCAGGCAGGATATTAGATGGTCTCTCATCACGTTGTGCTGGAAGATTGCTGTGGGTTCACCGTCATCTGCCAGAAACTCAAAGGCAAATGCTATGGCAAACACCCTACAGTCATAGGTGTTTCTCTGCTGATCCACATTGAGAAATTTTAGATGTTTCAGGGGCTCATGGACCACTACACTGTAGATGTTATTAATCTGCTGGCAAACAGATAGAGGCAAATTGCTGGTCTTGATGCTGTCGGCCACTAGGATGTCGCCATTTTTGAAGCAGGTGGTCAGCCAGTGCACCCTGTCCTCGTCGTAGTGGATTTGTACGGCCTTCTTTAGCACACTGTACCCTGGAAAGAGAATAGCAGCTGCGGGCTGCAGGCCATCAAAGTCCCCAAACTGATTCTGCAGGAGATCCTGGGCCTTGTTAATGATGTCATCAACCAGCATGCCTTCCTGGCCGCTGCTCTTCAGGATAAATAAGTGCTCTGGAGACAAGTTGTTCTGTGCTCTCCAGGTATAGGCCATCTCCACGTGTGCTGTTCCCAGCTCTGGGCTTCCTACATCGTTGGTAGATGAAGCGGACATGTTTTCTGCCGCAGCTCTTTTGGCTGGTGGAAATGTCCCGGACTGACTGTCATTGGAGGTTGGTGCTTTTCTTTTAAGACTGGCTTTGGAAGCTTCACAAGATGCCTTCAAAAGGTCTTCAGCAGACTCAGCCATTTTCTTGTCCTGTTTTTGACGAGTCTTTCTATTACATCGTCGCTTACAGCTCTTTGGTGTTTTTTTAGCAGGTGGTGCTTTGTGGACAAGGAATGGCTCCACAGCATTAGTGTCCCGGGGTCTTTTTTGTGGAGGGTCCCCCCCTTTTTGGTTTTTCTCCCAGGGACATGACTTGTGGTATTAGGGGCCCCTGATGTGCAACTTTTGGATCAGCAATAAAATTGGTTGGTGTCTTCTCAGCTGTGTCATGGCGGATGACGTGGTTTCTACGTCTTAAGGAAACTGACCCGAAGAAGCTCCTGGCCTATGTCATGATGGTTGATTTCTTGGCCAGGAAGCTGGAGTTCCTGATCAGAGTTCTCTATATTTGATTCAATTTCTTGAATCGGGTCAGAAGGAATGAGCCAATCGACATGCAGGATGAGAGAGAGTTGATCAGCAGCCGCCGATCAACATAGCGCCAACGCCTATGAATCCTCATGATGGCGTCCAATCTTCTTTCTGAAGTTTTGTGCATCCAACATGGAATCACACCTTCACAAATTCATCATTGTGATGTCATCCAGTGACATCACAGCTGTAGGCCCAGTTCTAGAACATTCTATGCAAATGTGGTGACATCACAATACTGTGCCAGGATGAAGGCAAGATTATTTTAACCACTTAATGGATAGAGCCCCTAATATGTTAATGAACTAAGATATATGGATAGTGTTTCTTTAATGGATGCAGATTTTCAGTTTTGAGAATACATAGATTTTTACCTTTACAGTACATTTTCTGCTTCACATTTTTAGTTTGATTTGGTTGCTGATTTTTTTTTTTATCTGTATAGTTCCAAAACTTAGGGGTCAGATCTTATATTATATGAAACACTCTAATACTTTAAATAAAATTATAGAATTTGAGATGCAGATGCTGCAGAAATTCTTTTCTGAAAAGTAAGGGAGAGATTCCTGTCCATCGTTGATTGCTTGGATAAGGTCTCGTCATAAGAATCTCTGCCGTAAATGAGATGTGTATTTTTGTGTCGTGCCCACACTGGTGATTACGACGGGTTTGTCCAAATTGTAGAGTACATTTAATTTCGGCCACCCATTGACACCATTTTAATATGCAAGTGGTGTGCAGCCATAATACAGTCCCCAAAGTAGTCTATGGGGCCTCACTGTACCCAAGGGCAACTAGGTGCAAAATTTGAAAACACCCCAAGCAACTTCCCCAAAACTTCTCCTCCCGCAGCGAGTCCTGCACCATTAAGGAGGAGGAGTCAAGAGTTTACTGATTAAAGGGCTGATGAAAGCACCTCCCCATGCCCCTCCCCTTATTAATGCCCCTCCCCTCCATCTACATGCTGCAGCATCCTGATAGTCCTCTTCTATCTGAGGGTTTGGGTCTCTGTAGTTTATAATCTTCTGTCCTTACTGTAACCTAATCATCTCTCTACATAGTGACCTTTCACTCATACACAACTGCAAATTTCAACAGGCAGTGCTGCAGTGTATAGCATGAGGGAGATACAGAAGAGCAGACTGGGTTTATATGGAGACAGGACCTCCTATACACAATGCAGCTAAGCTGCAGTCACTGATCATAGATATGCTAGATTTTTTGCAATTCTGGGGTCCCAGCAAACGTAAGTCAGGCTGCGACCCCAGAATTGCAAAAAATCTAAATCTAGCAGTGTTAGATTTTTTTTCAAATCTACAGTCACTGGAAACGTTCTGTGACCCCATTCATTTCTGTGCTAGCACTGTACACTGTAATCCTAGGGCGTGACAACTAACCGAACACTCATCTGGACCTCTTGGAGAGAGATTGTTGACTGCTAGACATGCCTGTATGACGCCCTCAAAGACATTTTGCTCAGTTGACAGTCTTTCAGAAGGGGAGCATCATTAGGGCTCATGCACAAGAACATCTTTTTTTTCTGTATCTGCTCCGTTTTTCTTGCGGCCCGTATGAGGAACCATTCGCTTCAATGGCTCTGCAAAAAAACAGACATGACTCCATGTGCATTCCATTGCTGTATGTCTACATGGCTGTTCCACAAAAAAGGACAGAACATGTCCTGTTTTTGTCCGTTTTGCGGACAAGGACAGGCATCGTTATGATGGATTCGCAAAAAATTGGATGTCACGTGGATGTATTTTTTTTGCGGACCACAAAATATATACATTCATGTGCATGAGCCCTTATACAGAGAGAAGCTGGATGGTCTTTGTATGAATTGCCCTCTATCTAGGCTGTTCAGACCTAGCTATCGGGAGCAGTGTTTAAGTGAGGGCACGCCCACACAATGAACAGGCTCTGGACACAACACCAGTAGAGAGGATCGTTTTATCCACTTATAAGCACGGTTGTGCAGCACCCAGACATAGGTGGCACCTTAATGACACTCCCCTGTCTCTACCAGGAGCATGTCCAGGTGCCTAGTAGAAGGCTGGTGTCATGACGACCATTATGTGCCCTGTCATTGACAGTCAGCCACCATCACTTTGTGAAGGAGAACCCCGGACTGCTATGGACTGGAACCATATCGTCTTTTGTGACTAATCTAGGTTCTGTTTGGGATCAAGTATAATGGCCTCATAGTGAGCGCTTCAATCCTGCCTTTGTTGAGGGGCAACACACTGCCCCCACTGCTGGTGTGTGATCTGGGGAGCCATCACATACAACAGTCGGTCACCCCTAAGTAGTGATACGAACAGCTCCATGGGCGTAGGGATCACCATAGCAGCATTAGCCACTGGGGGCCCGGGCCGCCGACTGAGTTTTTTTTTTTTTTCATTCATGTGGCGTAGCTACAGGGGTCGCAAGCCCCTCCAGGACAGATGGAGAAAGCGCTATCTGCAGGGCCTGCAGGCTGTGGGCGGTTCAACAGGGGACAGCCGGAGGCAGAGTGGCGTACCTGCAGTGAGGAAAGGGAGTGGTCCCGCTCCCAGTCTGGGCGGCAGTCCTACTGGCCGGAAGTAGAGGAGGCGGAGCGTACAGCGAAGCTGCGTGCTACTGGGCCTGGCAACGCTGCTGGAGTGTGGGCGCGCAGACGTTCAAGTGGCTGTGAGGTGAGAGCTGGCTGAATCTGGGACTGGTAAAACTTACTCTGGAGTCCTGGTCCATTATATCTGGTGTGGGGATGTTGGGGTGGGAGGTCCTGGAGGGGTGTTTGGGTGGGAGATCTGGAAGGGGTGGAAGGTCCGAGAGGAGATCCGGGAGGGGGGGGGGCCATACATTTGTTTTGCTATGGGGCCCAGTCATTTCTATCTATGCCCCTGCTGGCACTGCCACTGAATGAGCATTTCATCCCTGTCTTTATTGCCACAGTAATAAACCTAGCATCTACACTTGGGATTACTCGAGGTCAGGTGAAAATGTTGTACTGGAGTTGGAGGGAATAGCAGGTCCCTCTACCAACCCACCCACCATTCCATAAAAAATCCAGGCCCACAAAACACTTTAAAGAAAAGTGTCTCAGCAAACTACAGTTTGCTTAAACAACCCATCTTTCCTGGATTCATTTTACCTCAACGATCTGAGCATTCTGGGTGATATACACATTCCCTTAACAGTTGCAATCTGGCGACGACATTCCTGGGAAATCTTTGCTGTGTGCGGGCAACCGTTACCCTGGTGAAAATGCCAGTTGGAAGCCTTACCATGAGAGGAATATGTAGCCACAGGACGTCCTGCACATATCACTGAGCTGTTAGTGTCGCTCGTATCACTACTTAGGGGTGACCGACTGTTGTACGTGATGGATTCCCAGATCACACACTGAAGGAATATGCTGTCTTGAACTTTGTGTAAGAACATTCTGTCATAACCAAATGTTTTGGGCAGCCGAGTATCTAACCGGAATTCCTTATCTTGTCCGTGTCAGCTAGTACGTGGAGCATGAAGGTTAGGATGTAACTGGGGAAAGTATGTTGTATGACGGTATGTGTCTCATTATGGTTGGAGGCTATATTGTTTGGAAAAAGATGATTGAATAATGAAAGGGCGTATAATGTCCTATATAAGCTTGAACCTTATTATCAATAAACAGAGTGATTTTGATCATCATATGTGTCGTGTCTGATATGGTCATATTCACTCTCCTGGCGCCAGAAAAGACTTAATCCAAGCTAATGCATCTAGTCATCTTTTATTATCATCCTATCAATTTGGGGGCTCGTCCGGGATCGAGAGGTCGTCCTTGGGTCTGTTGAGAAGTGACATTGATTTTTGTCCCCTGCCCAATCCGAGGGCACTGGCCACGTCTCGATCTACAATAGTAAGTACGGATGAACCTTATTTTAGGCTAGAGAGCTACAGAAGCTGTGCCAGGGACACACGTAACACAACTCAGGGAGTTGTGCATAGATACAAAGAGGGGAGTGCACTCCAAAATACCGCTGTTCAGAAAACAGGGAAGTCAAAGCTTGGATTAACTCTTACATGTCAAATATGCATAGATGTTATAAGATCTTGTATAAGATTATCTGTTTGTATGAACTGCAGACTGGTTGGTAAGTGCACAGTTGCTCTTAATTGTTATTAATACTCTGTGAAATTGTGTTGAGTAAACTTATATGCGTTGTGAGAACAGTTAAAGGCCCCGGTACTTTGGCCCAACTCCGCCCAACTTATAACTATGTTAAAAGACATCAAATGGGATCCAACTTACTGTTGGCTGACACTCGACGTAACATCCCTTTATTCCAATATTCTACACGAAGCAGGAATCACAACATCAGAATACTACTTGGGAACAGATGACCAACTGTGTCCACAACACAGAAGCTTCATTACGGACGCCATCCGTTTCATCCTAACACACAATACATTCACATTTGAAAATAACGTATCCAAACAACAGTAGCGAACCGCTATGGGGACGCGTTTCGCACCAAGCTATGCAAACCTCTATATGGGACGTTTCGAGGAACAATTCATTTACAGCAATCACATCTGGAATGACATGATCATATTCTATAAAAGATATATCGACGATCTCATTATCATCTGGAAATGCAACAAAGAGGAGACAGAAGCATTCATCTCATACCTCAACACCAACACTTGGAACCTAACCTTCACAGCCAACACCTCAACAGAATATCTGGATCTACTACTTTTCTTCCAGAATGAAACAATACAAACAAAAACTTTTTTTTAAAAAGTAGATGGAAATAATTATTTAGACTGCAACAGTGCACACTACAGGAAATGGAAGAATAATATACCATACAGCCAATTCAAACGTATCAGGAGAAATTGCTCCAACCAGAATGATTATACTACACAGAGCCAGACTCTATGGAGCAGATTTCAGAACAAAGGCTATCCATACAAAATTATAGAAAACGCCTATTCCAAAGCTAGCACCCTTAGCCAAGAAGAGTGTCTAGCAACCAAAAACAAAACAAGAGAAACGGAAAACACGAGTCAATATAAAGCCTCATTAATCACCACCTACAATTACAACCACAAACACTTAAGAGGCATTCTAACGAAGCATTGGCACATTCTAACAAATGATCCATATCTTAAACCTAACATCCCAAGCAAACCACAGATCACGTTTCGCAAGGCGAAATCCTTGAAAAATATCCTGGCCCCCAGTAAACTAAAAAAGAAGAAAACAACCCCTGCCAACAAGATTGGTTGGTTTCCTGGCCCTGTTGGTAGTTTCAAGTGTGGCCATATCCTTTGTAAGTGCTGCTCCAACATCTCAAACAAAACCAACACCTTCAAAAGCAACATCACTGGTGAAGAATTCACCATCAAGAGTTTCATCAACTGCTCCACATCTTATGTGATCTACCTGTTAGAATGCGAATGCGGCTTGCAGTATGTAGGCCGAACCATCCAGACCCCAAGGGAGCGCATCAACCAGCACCGGTCTAACATCACTAAAGGTTACCTGAAACACAGCGTGTCCAGACACCACCTGGCCACTCACAATCAAAACCCCTCCAAGCTGTCCATCACCCTCATTGAACACTATGAAGTCCAGTGCCCCGACAGATACAGAACTCTCCAAAAATGGGAAATGTTTTGGATCTTCAAGTTACATACACTTGAACCAAATGGACTAAATGAAATACTGGAAAACCAGTGTTTCTAACACCCCCAACATCCCCTCCCCTTTCCTGTGATCACCCCTCGCAAAACAAAGCCTAACCAGCTCCTCCCCCTATTCATCTCTCTTTCCCTCTAATTTCCCTCCCCTTCCTTGTCCCCACAGGTCTGTATACTCCCAGACATATACCACTACCATTTCAACACCAAATTGAAACCCCAATCATAACAATCCTCAGGCGTCTGTGCTCATCCTCTCTGGCCAAGCCTACTCAAATCATACCCCCTAGACACCATTGCCCTTATCAAGCAGATAAGGCTGCCCTATATTCACCCCCAAACCCATCACCAAAAAATCCCCCTACCCCTTGCACCGAAACCATACTAACAGCCCACTGTCACCCAACTAACCAACAACTTGAACCAACCCAATACAAGGGATAAAGAACCTTATTCCCTTGAGACCAGATATCCAGATTGTTAACCCTCAATTTGAGCTAAACTAAGTTCCCCACCCATAAGGTTTAATCTACTTATGCCTCTATTAAAAACCCAACATTGCCATAATAACATATTCCCCCTTATCACACCAAGCCCCGACGTAATCACGCCCGCCCATGTTTCCTTTCATCACATAATGTCCCACCATTGACATCAATTAACAGGCATCTTGGAAATAGTTCCCCGTCCCCAATCCACCCTAACTTTCAGTGACATAATTAGTCCCGACATTCCTAGCTCAGAATTTTTCCCAAACACCCTTCCCATCCCAGCTGTGCTCCCCTCCCAACCGCTATATCCATTTATACAAAAGTCAGTTCCCGTCCCCTTCCCCCCCCCCCCCCATCCCCCAGCGAGCCTGTTCCACCAACAACACATAACGTTGGACTCAATACACGGCGGTCAACTCAAGAGACCACGCCCCCCCCCCCCCCTCCCTGGTGCTGTCCTCCCGGCAAGCACATCCATCCAGCAGCATTTCAGCGCTGGTAAACGGCATCAGCCCTGTCCCCAATTCTAGAAACTGGCCCCTTCACACACTCCGGACACTCCCCCTCCTAGCCCCGCCCTCCCTACGAACACCGCTGGCTTGCAATGATAGCTCCGCTCCCATCTCCAGAAACCGGCCCCTCCACACACCTCTGCCACGCCCTCCCAGTCCTGCTCTTAACCTCCTGACAGCGCGCGCTTCTTCATGCCGAAAGCTGCACGTGCAGTGAACATAGAAGCGCCGCTGCACTTGGATACTCCTCAAGCTTCTCCCTCTCTTCAGGTATGCCCTTACAATTTCCCCACATGACATGTAGTCTTATCCACATGCAGCATCACCCTCACATGATATGCAGTCCTATCTTTGAATTACCAATAGCGCTTGCAACAATATATACATACAACCATAATATATATACATATATTTTTCCCCTATATAGCTTTACCAACTAGGAGTACACAGGGGATCCACTAACAAGCTGACGGCAATAAGGATACAGGTACTCCCACTCACCTTTACCTTGCATTTATAATTTTGGTTCATCTACAGACACTGACAACCCAGTCAGCACAGTAGAGATTATGAATTTACTAAGTGTATAGTTATTATTACTTTTATTGCTTCTGGGCTCATCCACCCCAAAGATTTATACCTTATATACAAATCCGGGTTGTGTTTTGCGCCATTCGTCCATTTGCTTGCTGCACAGAAACAGTGCAGTTGAGGTCCTCCTTCTCCTTTAGTGAGAAGTGACAGTGTAGAGGATGATGAGAGTGACTTCTGCGGAATGATGACTTTAGGTGAGAAGTGACAGTGCTGTCAGTAATAGGTGTTTTAGGTGTGAAGTGAACCCCTCATTTCCAGTGCTGAACCCCCAGTTCTGGTCTGCAGATGAACCTGAATCTTCACCCTCTCAGTCACCGACACAGTGTAACGCCACCATACCCTGCTCTATGCACTCAGGTACAGTAAGAGGCTCTGTGTCAGCTTAATGCGCTGATGTAGAGACACATTGTTTGTCCTGCTTTAGACTGCAAATCACTGAAATTGGTGCACTACAATGGTAAATGCAATTGACAATAAATGGCTAAACCTTCACGCTGATATTAAAAATGAGACAGTTCGCCAACATATTCTTACATCAAGAACGTACCAGAGCCCGCCCACCCTGTCAAGGTCTCTCAATGTGGGACGGGACCTAACGCTAACCTACCTATGCCGTATGGACAGCCAACAGCTCCCAGTTACCTCCAGCGTGAAATCACACATACAATGGAAGGAGGGAGGAGGCTGTGAGTCCAACCTATAACGGGCTACTGTGACACAGGCTGCCCAGGTGCACCTGAATATAAATAAATTAATGGATGGCAGTATGGGAGTAAATTAATAGATGGCGGTTGTGGGGGCAAATTAATGGATGGCAGTTGTGAGGGCAAATTAATGGATGGCAGTTGTGAGGGCAAATTAATTAATGGACGGCAGTGTGGGGGCAAATTAATTAATGGATGGCAGTATGGGGGCAAATTAATTATTGGATGGCAGTGTGGGGGCAAATTAATTGATGGCAGTGTGGGGGCAAACTAATGGATGGCAGTTGTGGGGAAAAATTGATGGATGGCAGTTGTGGGGGCAAATTAATTAATGGATGGCAGTATGGGGGCAAATTAATGGATGGCAGTGTGGGGGCAAATTAATTAATGGATGGCAGTGTGGGGGCAAATTATTGGATGGCAGTTGTGGGGGCAAATTAATGGATAGCAGTTGTGGGGGCAAATTGATGGATGGCAGTTGTGGCGGGAAAATTAATGGATGACAATGCGGAAGCAAATTACTTAATGGGTGGCAGTATGGGGGCAATTAAATGGATGGCAGTTGTGGGGGCAAATTAATTGATGGCAGTTGTGGGGGCAAATTAATTGATGGCAGTTGTGGGGGCAAATTAATTGATGGCAGTTGTGGGGGAAAATTGATGGATGGCAGTTGTGGGGGCAAATTAATGGATGACAGTGTGGAGGCAAATTAATTAATGGATGGCAGTATGGGGGCAAATTAATGGATGGCAGTTGTGGGGGCAAATTAATGGATGGCAGTTGTGGGGGCAAATTAATGGATGGCAGTGTGGGGGAAAATTGATGGATGGCAGTTGTGGGAGAAAATTAATTAATGTATGGCAGTATGGGGGCAAATTAATTAATGGATGGCAGTGTGGGGGCAAATTAATTAATGGATGGCAGTGTGGGGGAAAATTAATGGATGGCAATGTGGGGGCAAATTAATGGTTGGCAGTATGGGAGCAAATGAATTAATGGATTGCAGTGTGGTGGCAAATTAATATATGGCAGTGTGGGGGAGATTACTATATGGGGTAGTGTGGGGGAAATTACTATATGGGGCAGTGTGGGGCAAATTATTATATGGGGGCAGTGTGAGGGAAATTATTATATGGGGGCAGTCTGAGGGAAATTACTATATGGGGGCAGTGTAAGGGAAATTACTATATGGGGCAGTGTGTGGGAAATTACTATGTGGGGGCAGTGTGAGGGAATTTATTATATGGGGGCAGTGTGAGGGAAATTACTGTATGGGGGCAGCATGGGGAAATTACTATATGGGGGCAGTGTGGGGAAAATTACTGTATGGGGCAGTATGAGGGAAATTACTATGTGGGGGCAGTGTGGGGGAAATTACTATATGGTGGCAGTGTGGGGGAAATTACTATATGGGGCAGTGTGGCGGAAATTACTATATGGGGCAGTGTGGAGGAAATTACTATGTGGGGGCAGTGTGGGGGGAATTACTATCTGGGGCAGTGTGTGGGAAATTACTCTATGAGGCAGTGTGGGGGGAATTACTATCTGGGGCAGTGTGGGGGAAATTACTCTATGAGGCAGTGTGGGGGAAATTACTCTATGAGGCAGTGTGGGGGAAATTACTATATGGTGGAAGTGTGGGGGAAATTACTATATGGGGCAGTGTGGCGGAAATTACTATATGGGGTGGTGTGGAGGAAATTACTATGTGGGGCAGTGTGGGGGGAATTACTATCCGGGGCAGTGTGGAGGAAATTACTATATGGGGGCAGTGTGGGGGAAATTACTATCTGGGGCCGTATGGGGGAAATTACTATATGGGGGCAGTGTGGGGAAAATTACTGTATGGGATCAGTGTGGGGGAAATTACTATATGGGGCAGTGTGGGGGAAATTACTATATGGGGCAGTGTGGGGGAAATTACTATATGGGGACAGTGTGGGGGAAATTACTATATGGAGGCAGTGTGGGGGAAATTACTATATGGGGGCAGTGTGTGGGAAATTACTGTATGGAGGTAGTGTAGAGGAAATTACTATATAAGGGCAGTGTGAAGGGAAAATACTATATGGTGGTAGTGTGGGGACGTTGCTATTGGGGGACATTATTTTGGGGGACACTATACAAGTATTATTACCTGGAGCACAATTATTACTGGGGCACTCTAGGGGAAATTATGACTGCTGCAGTCACTATAGGGATCTTTGTGGTCATTTATTAACCTGTTGTAGTAAAACTGGCTTAGTTGCCCATAGCAAAGCCAGTTCTAATTTACACCAGTTTGATAAATGACCCAAATCAATTATGAGAAATCTAACGTGTCTGTGTAACAAACTCTGTAGAGACGAGATGCGGCTGGAGGAATTAGTCATGGCGGTCTGGGTCAAACGGAGGAGAAGAGGAAAGAGAAGATGTACATGACAGGAGAAGTCACTGGATGTAAGAGGTATGTGGTGCTGTATTCCTCTATATGTAGTGCTGGCTCACTACTGTGACCTTCGTCTCATATTCTCTTCCAAGACTATATCATAATCATATGTATGTTAAATTTGGCAAATAACATTTTAATTTGTCACCTGCAGTCCTATGTAACAGCGAAGATTACAGTGATAACTTTCTGTGTGCAGATAATGTTGTACATGTGTAGTGTAAGGGAGTTGTGATGCCCGACACTACAGAAGGGTCACTTGAGTGCGTACGTTCCCCTCATTTATGGGAAGGTTGGTATAAGTCATCTTCATAAAATGCAATGTAGTGTGATGCTATGTACTTCCCTGTTACTGTGATATTGCTATGTGCAGGCCTACTAGGGGTGTTATCTCAGTTTTAGCCACTAGAGGGAGCTAGGGAGCCCTAGTATATATAGGCCCAGTCAGGTGAAGGAAGGCAGTCTAGTCTAGTCCAGGCCATGAGCCTGTGAAGGCAGTGCAGGCCTGGAGCCTGCAGACTAGGAGAGGGCATTGCAGTCCATGTAACCGGGTTCCAGATCCAAGGAAAAGGTTCCCCTCATGAGTCAGCACCTACAAAAGGGAAAAGTAAAGCAGGATCATCACTGTAACCAGCCTAAAGAAGCTGAGGAAAGGCACAGCAAAGTTCAGTAAAGCAAGAGGTACTACAGATACCAGAGGAGGTACTTAATGATTGCAATTCCAAGGATATACGCCAGATATAGGGCATTGGGGCCTTGGAGGATATTTTCCCTTTCCAGGACCAGTCAGGTAGAGAGTGCAAGCCGCCTGTACTGCAACAGTCCTGTGTTTTACCCTCTGTGAATCACCTTGCTGTGTAAGTTCCTGCCATATGAGAACTGTAATTTACAACCTGCTAAACCAACTGTCTTCTAAGGAACTGCGCTTCCATCCATGTATGTGCATGATTACTATCAAAGCTTCAGTAAAGTTCAAGTTCTGTTTTATTGCAACGTGGTTCCTCAATTATTCCTACATCAGCAAATGGTGTGCCACCGTTAATTGGCACTGGCGTCACAAATTCTACCTATAATTACATGTCCTAGAAGAAGAATCAGAGAGTCGGCCTGTCCCAGGTTAGAGGTCATAACTGCACTACAACACCCAGGAACACTATTGAACCCTAACTTGAGTACGCTGCACATGTTCCCTGCAGTCCTATGTAAAACCCCACATAACTCAATAATTCACTGTGTTATGTGGGGTGTTACATAGGACTGCAAGTAACATCTATGACATCTGTACTCAGAGAGCTATGAGATAGTCGGGGTCCGACTCCTGACACCCCGTCAATCAGTTGTTTGAGGAGACTATGATGTCCCAGTGAGCACCGCAGCCTCTTTGCTTCTTACCAAGCACAGCGCTGTCCATTTGATAGCTTGCAGCTCAGACCCAATCACTCAGATGGGACAGAGCTGCACCTCGGCCATGTGAACGATGAATGTAATATCATATGGCCTAGGAAGAGACTGTGACGCTCACAAGGCACCGCAGCCTCTTCATACAGAAACAAAAACCGAAACTTAAAATGGGGAAGGGAAGGGGGGTTGGTCCCAAGTTGGGTAGACAGCCCCAGGCGTATCATGCACTTAATCCGCCCCTGCCTGCACATATCGCTGAGCTGTTAGTGTCCCTCGTATCACTACTTAGGGGTGACCCACTGTTGTTAGTGATGGCTCCCCAGATCACACACCAGCAGTGGGGGCAGTGTGTTAAACCTCAACAAAGGCAGGATTGAAGCGCTCACTATGAGGCCTCTATACTTGATCCCAAACAGAACCTACAGTAGATTAGTCAAAAAAGACGATATGGTTCCAGTCCATAGCAGTCCGGGGTTCTCCTTCACAAAGTGATGGTGGCCGACTGTCAATGACAGGGCACATAATGGTCGTCATGACACCAGCCTTCTACTAGGCACCTGGACACGCTCCAGGTAGAGACAGGGGAGCAGGGCCGGCGCTACCATAGAGGCAAGGGGGGCAATTGCCCCCGGACCCCGAGTCCTTAGGGGCCCCCGGCGCCGGCCCGCTCGCCGCAAACAACCAACCCTAGCTACTTACTACTTTGCTGCTGTGCTGCAGTCAGCGGCCGCCGGCCGACTAAAAGCGCACGGCCTGAAAGAGTGGGTGAAGAGGGGGCGGGGCCCGCGGCCGCTCTGAGCTCCGCTGCCTGGCCTGCCTGCAGTGGCTGGAGCGTGCCACAGGCTCGTAGCTGCCGCACAGGCAGGTCTTGTTGCCTTGCCACTGAGCTGAGTTAGCTGTGAGCTCCGCCCCCAGAGAGAAGGAGCGACGAGCCATTGCCAAGGCCAACCAGTCAGACACACATCCCACTTGGCCCTGCCGGTCCCTCCCTGCTGAGCCAAGTGAAGTTCGGTAACCGTCTAGTAGTAACCTAACCTTACAGGGGAGAGAGATGGGGAGAAATGTGCCATGAGGGGTGGGGATTTGGTGTTGGAGAGATGTGCTGCTGCCAGCCCACATGGCCCATGGGTTGGAGTGGGATAAATGTGCCATTGTAATTGGGGGAGGGGGGGCCACAGAAGGAGAGATGGTGAGAAATGTGCCATGAGGGCTGGGGGGAGGGGTGGGGATTTAGTGTTGGAGAGATGTGCTGCTGCCAGCCCACTGGCCCATGGGTTGGAGTGGGAGAAATGTGCCATTGGGGGGGGGGGGGGGTGAATTGTCATGTGAGGGGGGGGGGCCCTTTTGTTTTTCGCCCCAGGGCCCCATTTCACCTAGAACCGGCCCTGCAGGGGAGTGTCATGAAGGTGCCACCTATGTCTGGGTGCTGCACAACCGTGCTTATAAGTGGAAAAAACGATCCCATCTACTGGTGGTGTGTCCAGAGCCTGTTCATTGTATGGGCGTGCCCTCACATAAACACTGCTCCCGATAGCTAGGTCTGAACAGCCTAGATAGAGGGCAATTCATACAAAGACCATCCGGCTTCTCTCTGTCTAAGGGCTCATGCACATGAACGTATATATTTTGTGGTCTGCAAAAAAAATACATCCACTTGACATCCATTTTTTTGCGGATCCATCATAATGATGCCTGTCCTTGTTTGCAAAACGGACAAAAACAGGACATGTTCTGTCCTTTTTTGTGGAACAGCCATGTAGACATACAGCAATGGAATGCACATGGAGTCATGTCAGTTTTTTTGCGGACCCATTGAAGCGAATGGTTCCTCATACGGGCCGCTAGAAAAACGGAGCAGATACAGAAAAAAAAAGATGTTCTTGTGCATGAGCCCTAATGATGCTCCCCTTCTGAAAGACTGTCAACTGAGCAAAATGTCTTTGAGGCCGTCATACAGGCATGTCTAACAGTCAACAATCTCTCTCCAAGAGGTCCAGATGAGTGTTCGGTTAGTTGTCACGCCCTAGGATTACAGTGTACAGTGCTAGCACAGAAATGAATGGGGTCACAGCACGTTTCCCGTGACTGTAGATTTGAAAACAAATCTAACACTGCTAGATTTAGATTTTTTGTATTTCTGGGGTCGCAGCCTGACTTACGTTTGCTGGGACCCCAGAATTGCAAAAAATCTAGCACATCTATGATCAGTGACTGCAGCTTAGCTGCATTGTGTATAGGAGGTCCTGTCTCCTTATAAACCCAGTCTGCCGTTCTGTATCTCCCTCATGCTTTACATTGCAGCACTGCCTATTCAAATTTGCAGCTGTGTATCAGTGGAAGGTCAGTACGTGGAGAGATGATTAGCTTACAGTAAGGACAGAAGATTATAAACTACAGAGACCCAAACCCTCAGAGAGAAGAGGACTATCAGGACGCTGCAGCATGTAGATGGAGGGGAGGGGCATTAATAAGGGGAGGGGCCTGGGGAGGTGCTTTTATTAGCCATTAATTGGTAAACTCTTGATTCCTCCTCCTGAATGGTGCGGGAGGAGAAGTTTAGGGGAAGTTGCTTGGGGTGTTTCCAAATTTTGCACCTAGTTATGCCCTTGTGTACAGTGAGGCCCCATAGACTACTTTGGGGACTGTATTATGGCTGCACACCACTTGCATATTACAATGGTGTCAATGGGTGGCCGAAAATAAATGTATTCTACAATTTGGACAAACCCGTCGTAATCTCCAGTGTGGGCACAATACAAAAATACACATCCTATATACTGCAGAGATTCTTATGACGAGGCCTTATCCAACCAATCAACGGTGGACAGGAATCTCTTCCTTACTTTTCAGAAAAGAGTTTCTGCAGCATCTGCGTCTTAAATTCTATCATTTTATTTAAAGTATTAGAGTGTTTCATATAATATAAGATCTGACCCCTAAGTTTTGGAACTATACAGATTTTAAAAAAAATCAGTAACGAAATCAAACTAAAAATGTGAAGCAGAAAATGTACTGTAAAGGTAAAAATCTATGTATTCTCGAAAACTGAAAATCTGCATCCATTAAACAAAAACTATCCATATATCTTAGTTCATTAACATATTAGGGGCTCTGGCCATTAAGTGGTTAAAATAATCTTGGCACAGTATTGTGATGTCACCACATTTGCATAGAATGTTCTAGAACTGGGCCTACAGCTGTGATGTCACTGGATGACATCACAATGATGAATTTATGAGGGTGTGACTCCATGTTGGATGCACAAAACTTCAGAAAGAAGATTGGACGCCATCATGAGGATTCATAGGCGTCGGCGCTATGTTGATCAGCGGCTGCTGATCAATTATCTCTCATCCTGCATGTCGATTGGCTCATTCCTTCTGACCAGATTCAGGAAATTGAATCAAAAATGGAGAACTCTGATCAGGAACTCCAGCTTCCTGGCCAAGAAATCAACCATCATGACACAGGCCACGAGCTTCTTCGGGTCAGTTTTCTTAAGACGTAAAAACCATGTCATCCGCCATGACACAGCTGAGAAGACACCAACTAATTTTATTGCTGATCCAAAAGCTGCACATCAGGGGCCCCTAATACCACAAGTCATGTCCCTGGGAGAAAAACCAAAAAGGAGGGGACCCCCACAAAAAAGACCCCGGGACACTGATGCTGTGGAGCCATTCCTTGTCCACAAAGCACCACCTGCTAAAAAAAACACCAGAGCTGTAAGTGACGATGTAATAGAAAGACTCGTCAAAAACAGGACAAGAAAATGGCTGAGTCTGCTGAAGACCTTTTGAAGGCATCTTGTGAAGCTTCCAAAGCCAGTCTTAAAAGAAAAGCACCAACCTCCAATGACAGTCAGTCCGGGACATTTCCACCAGCCAAAAGAGCTGCGGCAGAAAACATATCCGCTTTATCTACCAACGATGTAGGAAGCCCGGAGCTAGGAACAGCACACGTGGAGATGGCCTATACATGGAGAGCACAGAACAACTTGTCTCCAGAGCACTTATTTATCCTGAAGAGCAGCGGCCAGGAAGGCATGCTGGTTGATGACATCATTAACAAGGCCCAGGATCTCCTGCAGAATCAGTTCGGGGACTTTGATGGCCCGCAGCTGCTATTCTCTTTCCAGGGTACAGTGTGCTAAAGAAGGCCGTACAAATCCACTACGACGAGGACAGGGTGCACTGGCTGACCATCTGCTTCAAAAATGGCGACATCCTAGTGGCCGACAGCGCAAAATGAAGAAAATGTTCTGTGGCACTCAGAGATGCACCCTATATTCAGCTGTGATATGTATGGGCAACTCCCTCACTCCCTATACAAGGATCGCTTCCAATGGTGCTCAGTCCCAAAAGTCAAGACGATGCATAAAATATATGTAGTGGAGAAGGAATAGCCGGGACGGCACTCACCACACGAAACTTGTTTAGACGATGCGTTCTTTATTGATTATTCGTGGTCATCCGACCTAACTTCGGCAGCGGGGCAGACAGCCTTGGCGTGGACGTCCGCAGCAGGCGACGGCCGTTTCGCGCAAATGCGCTTCATCAGGCACTGACGTAGGAGACGTACTACACTCCTCCTCCTTATGTAGGCAGTTCTGCATATTGCTGAGATCCACAGGCGCTGCCCCACAGTATAGAGGTAAAAACATACAAGCGGACATACACATTAAAAGAGACACACAAACACAACTCTGCACAAATATACAGTTTTACAGGAACATGTTCAGATCTATTTTGTCATTTAGACCCAGATCACCTGTAGCGTGAGTACGCAATATCCAGCGTGCCTCCCGTTGTAATAGGAGGCAATGTCTATCGCCTCCTCTGCGTGGGAGTTTAACCACTTCTAACCCACAAAAGGATAGAGTTTTTAAACTGCCCCCATGTGCTGTGCGGAAATGGTCAATAACTCTGGGGCAGCCCTTACCAGAGCTAATAGAATTTACATGTTCTCTAATTCTCTCAAAGAGACATCGTATTGTTTTACCAATATAAAAACGTCCGCATTCGCAGAACAAGGCGTATACTACGAACGTGCTTTTACAATTGATAAAACAATTCACCCTGTGGGTGACCCCAGAGATACAGACCATTCTCTTTTGATTGTTGTACCTGCACATGGAACAACTCCCACATCTGAAATTGCCTATTGGGATATTACGGGTTAACCAGTTACCAGAGGTGTCAGGTTGGGATATGCTGGATACCAATTTATTTCTCAAGGTTGGACTCCTACGGAATGCAATTATGGGTCTAGAGCTGGTAACAATGTCCAAATCAGTGTCCCGTTTCAAAATGTCCCAGTTCTTATAAATCGATGCACGTATATGCTCAGCCATGGGAGTATAATTAAACGACAGGACAAACCGGTCTTTTCTCCTTTTTCCTCCACCTTCTGTTCCCTTAGCTATCTCCACTTTTTCAGCTTTCTTACCATACAAAAGACTCAAATGTGTATGTTCTCTCCCTACTTTCTCCATATCCTGTGTAATTCCCTTTTCAGGATAACCTCTATTCATGAGGCGATCTTTTAGCTCCGTTGCTTGTTTCCAATACCCATTATCGGTGCTATTTAGTCGGCGCAGCCTCAAGAACTGGCCATACGGTACAGATTTTTTCACGGAGTATGGATGGTGGCTGTCGTGGCGGAGCAAGGAGTTGGTCGCCGTGGGCTTCCTAAAGCCCTCCGTGACCAAACCGTCGCTCCCAGCCCGGACAGCCACGTCCAAAAACTCCAATTGGTTACCCCCGAACTGCATGGCAAATCTCATGCCCATATCGTTCGAATTCAAATATGATAGAAATTCTTCACATTGTATTCTTGGGCCTGACCATATCATAAAGATATCGTCCACAAAACGGAAAAAGGCTTTTATATAACTCACATACGGATTCCTAGGAGAGAAAACATATCGATCTTCAAGTCTAGCTAAGTACAAATTCGCAAATGTGCAAGATACGGGGGTCCCCATGGCTGTGCCAAGTCTAAGTGGCCGACAGCATCAAGACCAGCAATTTGCCTCTATCTGTTTGCCAGCAGATTAATAACATCTACAGTGTAGTGGTCCATGAGCCCCTGAAACATCTAAAATTTCTCAATGTGGATCAGCAGAGAAACACCTATGACTGTGGGGTGTTCGCCATAGCATTTGCCTTTGAGTTTCTGACGGTGAACCCACAGCAATCTTCCAGCACAACGTGATGAGAGACCATCTAATATCCTGCCTGCAGAATAAGGCACTTTATCTGTACACTTTAATATAATTTCAGTTGCCTGCCGGCCAGTGTGTGTGTGTCAGGCCCACAGACTGTAGTGTGCCCTCTGCCAGTGCTGCCCATCAATCATACCGTGCAGCACAAGACGTTGCCTAAAATAAGGAACTTTATCTGTACACTTTAATCTAATTTCAGTTGCCTGCCTGCCAGTGTGTGTGTGTCAGGCCCACAGACTGTAGTGTGCCCTCTGCTAGTGCCCAACACTCATACCGGGTGGCACAGTACCTAGCACGCGTAGTACCACTTATCTAAAAAAAAATGACAGGCAGAGGCAGGCCACTCCGCAGGGGCCGTCGTGGTCATGGTGCTGTGATTTCCACTCTTCCTGGAATAATGCCCAGTGTTCAGAGGCCACGTACCCTGAACCTGAAAAATTCTGAGGACATAGTTGACTGGCTTAGACAGGACACCCAATCTTCAACAGCTTCCGCTAAGAACCGTGACGCACCATCCTCCTCCAGCTCAGCTTTGGTCACCTGCTCTCAAGTTACCACGCTCCCGCCCGCCGCCACCACCACCACTACCACCACAGCCACCACAGCCGCTTCACTTGATCCGTCAGAGGAGTTATTTACACATCAGTTGAATGCAATTAGTGATGCGCAACCATTATTGCCAGAGGATGTAGATAACAGGGATATGTCTCAGTCAGGCAGCATTACACACATGGACGTACGGTGTGATGATGATGATGTTGTACCCGCTGCTGCTTCCTTTGCTGAGGTGTCAGATACAAGTGAAGCGGTTGATGATGATGATGTGTCTACGGATGCCACGTGGGTGCCTGCTCGAAGAGAAGAAGAGGGGGAGAGTTCATAAGGGGAGACAGAGAGAAGGAGGAGACGAGTTGGAAGCAGGGGGAGGTCGTCGCAAGGAGTTAGTGGCACAGTCACACAGCATGTATCGGCACCCGGGGTCAGCCAGACAGCACGCCAGTCAACGCATGTTGTTGCCACCAACAGAATGCCGTTATTGCAAAGCTCAGCAGTGTGGCATTTTTGTATGTCTGCCTCTGATAACAGCAATGCTATTTGCAACCTGTGCCAAAAGAAACTGAGTCGTGGGAAGTCCAACACCCACCTCGGTGCAACTGCTTTGCAAAGGCACATGATCTCACATCACAAACGCCAATGGGATCAACACATGCGTACAAGCAGCACACAAACTCAAAGCCACCATGCTCCTCCTGGTCCAGCATCTTCAGCCACGTCAACTACTGCTCTCCTCCTTGCCCCCTCTCAACCAACCGCCACTCCGCCTCTCACCTTCAGAAGTTCCATCTCATCTGCCCACAGTCAGGTGTCTGTCAAGTAAATGTTTGAGCGTAAGAAGCCAATGTCACAGAGTCACCCCCTTGCCCGGCGTCTGACAGCTGGCTTGACGGAACTCTTAGCCTGCCAGCTTTTACCATACTAGCTGGTGGAGTCTGAGGCCTTCAAAAAATTTGTCGCTATTGGGACACCACAGTAGAAGGTACCTGGACAAAAAATTTTTTCAAAAAAGGCAATCCCAAACCTGTACTATGTTATTGAAAAGGAAGTCATAGCATCGCTGGCATATAGTGTTGGGGCAGGGGTCTATCTGACCACTGATACCTGGTCTGCAAAGCACGGTCAGGGCAGGTATATCACGTACACTGCGCATTGGGTCAACCTGCTGACGGCTGACAAGCATGGAATGCGTGGCTCTGCAGTGGAGTTGGTGACACCACCACGACTTGCAGGCAGGCCTATTGCCACCTCCTCTACTCCTCCTACTCCATCCTCTTCGATATCTTCCTCGGCTCAGTCCTCTTTTGCTGCGGCGTCTGGCTGCACATCAACTGAATCCCCCTAGCTCCCCAGGGGCTATTCCACATCCCGGATACGACAGTGTCACGTTGTCTTGGGGTTGACTTGCCTGAAAGCAGAGAGCCACACAGGAACAGCACTCCTGTCCGCCCTGAACGCACAGGTGGATCAGTGGCTGACCCCGCACCAACTGGAGATCTGCAAAATGGTGTGTGACAATGGAACAAATTTGTTGTCGGCATTGAATTTGGGCAAGTTGTCACATGTGCCGTGCATGGCACATGTGTTGAATCTCATTGTACAACGCTTTGTGTATAAGTACCTAAGCTTACAGGACGTCCTCTAGCAGGCCAGGAAGGTGTGTGGCCATTTCAGGCGTTCCTACACGGCCATGGTGCACTTTTCCGATATTCAGCGGCGAAACAACATGCCAGTGAGGCGCTTGATTTGCGACAGCCCGACACGTTGGAATTCAACACTCCTAATGTTCGACCGCCTGCTCCAACAAGAAAAAGCCATCAACGAGTATTTGCATGACCGGGGTGCTAGAACAGCCTCTGCGGAGCTGGGAATTTTTTTGCCACATTACTGGACGCTCATGCGCAATGCCTGTAGGCTCATGCGTCCTTTTGAGGAGGTGACAAACCTAGTCAGCGCACCGAAGGCACCATCAGCGACCTCTTCCCATTTGTTTTCTTCCTGGAGCGTGCCCTGCGAAGAGTTCTGGATCAGGCTGTAGATGAGCGTGAAGAGGAAGAGTTGTGGTCACCATCACCACCAGAAACAGCCTTGTCATCATCGCTTGACGGACCTGCGGCAACGCTGGAAGAGGAGTATGAGGAAGAGGAGTAAGAGGAGGAATGTGGCTTTTAGGAGGAGGAAGACCAACCACAGCAGGCACCCCAGGGTGCTCGTTGTTGTCACCTATCTGGGACCCGTGGTGTTGTACGTGGCTGGGGGGAAGAACAGACCGTCAATGGCATCAGTGAGGACGAGGAACAGGAAATGAGTAGTTCTGCATCGAACCTTGTGCAAATGGGGTCTTTCATGCTGTCATGTCTGTTGAGGGACCCTCGTATAAAAAGGATAAAGGAGAACGACCTGTACTGGGTTGCCACGCTACTAGACCCCCGGTATAAGCAGAAAGTGGCAGAAATGTTACCAAATTACCAAAAGTCGGAAAGGATGCAGCAGTTCAAAACCAAACTAAAAAATATGCTTTACACAGCCTATAAGGGGGATGTCACAGCACAACAGGAATCTAACTGGAGAAGAGGTGAATGTAATCCTCCTCCTACCACGGCGGCAAGGACTGGACGATTTACAGATGTGTTGTTGATGGAGGACATGCAGAGCTTTTTCAGTCCTACACATCGCCACAGCCCTTCGGGATCCAGCCTTAGAGAACGACTCGACCGACAGGTAGCAGACTACCTCGCCTTAACAGCAGATATCGACACTCTGAGGAGCGATGAACCCCTTTACTACTGGGTGTGCAGGCTTGACCAGTGGCCTGAGCTATCCCAGTTTGCGATAGAACTTCTGGTCTGCCCTGCTTCAAGTGTCCTGTCAGAAAGGACCTTCAGTGCTGCAGGAGGCATTGTCACTGACAAGAGAAGTCGCCTCGGTCAAAAAAGTGAACTAGGGCTCAAGCCGCAATGTTTTATTCACTTTTCTGCCTGGAAAACATCAATTTTTCCGGCCGCTGCTACAACAGCGACTGCAACAATGCCATTATTTTTCAGGCATGTGTACATGCCTAATTTTTCTGTCCTATGGTGCAGCACTGTGGCTGCAAAAACAAAACAAAAAAAAAAGGCACATACAATCGTCAATTCCCCTTCGTGATCGTTACCTTGTTGTGGTGAAGGGGCTTGCGTATCACAATGAAGCAATCATCACTTGTAAGAGTGTGTTGGCAATGTTGCCACACCCCAGATGATAAGGCCATTGCTTCATTATGGTCATACCAAAAGCGATCGGCTGGATAATATTTCATAGAAAAAACATTAATTTACTTTTTGTTTTTTTAAGTTGTATGGGTTTTTAATTCCACAATGGTTAATCAATTTGACACACGTCCTCGGATAGGGTACGTAACAAGGATTAAACTGATAGGAATAGTACTAGTTAAGACACCACTCATATAGGGTGTCACAGCACATTGCTCTGTGCACGCACAGTGCCCCAATTTGGGGGTAAGAGGACCGACCAAGCTGCTTTTTCCATCTCCCGGTTCCTAAAATCAATTCAGTTTGGTCTGTCACTGTGAAGGCAGTCGAAGGTACCCGGCCTAAAAAAATTTTTCACAAAAGGCAATCCCTGATATGGGACGTAACAGGGATTAAACTGATAGGAATAGTACTAGTTAAGACACCACTCATATCGGGTGTGACAGTAAATTGCACGGCGCAGACGTAGTGACCGTGGATTAAAACAAAGGAGAGGGAGCTAGCGTTTTTTTAACCATCTCCCCGTTCGAAAAATCAATTCAATAAATGGACCCCAGATTGGGGACGTAACAGGGATTAAACTGATGAGAATAGTACTAGTTAACACACCACTCATACCGTGTGGCAGAGTACATTGCACATGTAAGATAAAAACAGAGAGAGAGGACCGCGCCTCATGTGTGGTGTTGTTACGAATGGTGACGCAAGAGATATAATAAAATCTGCTTACCAGAGGCTGTTGTGAATGAGTCACAACAGCTATATGAGCTCCTGCTGGTATATTATCCCGACCAGCACACGGGGGCTTGGCTGCAGCCTGGGTTCCTTCCTGTACTCAGAGAGTGTGAGTGCTGGAGTGGAGGTAGATCATAGGAGAAAAATGGAGATAAGAACCTTATTTCCGGCGCTACCAAGGATGACGGAATGATGCGATGTCTTTTAAAAGGTACTTTATTCGTCTACGCGTTTCAGGGTGAAAGTCCCCATCTTCAGGACAGTAATACACCGCATGTATTACTGTCCTGAAGACGGGGGGACTTTCACCCCTGAAACGCGTAGACGAATAAAGTACCTTTTAAAAGACATCGCATCATTCCGTCATCCTTGGCAGCGCCGGAAATAAGGTTCTTATCTCCATTTTTCTCCTATGATCTCGAGAGTACATTGCACGGCACACGCGCAGTGCCCCAAATTGGAAGTAACAAGAAGGACGCACACAGATAAATCACATTTCTGCAAGGAGTTTGTCAACTTTTGACAACTGTTTGCGGTTGTCTAAAATCTATTCAATACACGTCCTGATAGGGGACGTAACAGGGATTAAACTCATGAGAATAGTACTACAGAAAATACCACTCATATCGGGTGTGACAGTAAATTGCACGGCACAGACGCAGTGACTGTGGATTAAAACAAAGGGGAGGGAGCCAGCGTTTTTTTAACCATCTCCCCGTTCAAAAAATCAATTCAATAAATAGACCCCAGTTTGGGGACCTAACAGGGATTAAACTGATGAGAAGAGAACCACAGAAAATAACACTCATATCGGGTGTAAGAGTAAATTGCACGGCGCAGACGCAGTGACCGTGGTTTAAAACAAAGGGGAGGGAGCCAGCGTTTTTTTAACCATCTCTCCGTTCGAAAAATCTATTCAATTCTCCTTTCGGGGACCCTTGGTGTTGTACGTGGCTGGGTGGAGGAAGAAACCTTCAATTACATCACCAGGACATGGCTAGCTTGGTATCCAACCTTGTGCAAATAGGGAGTTTGCGGTTGTGCAAATGGACTGTTTGTGGTTGTTTGCGGTGCATTAAAAGGGGAGTTTGGTCTGTCAATGTCTGTGAAGCGGGCGTAACCCTTACACTACCTGATCGATACAACATCATACCTGATCGTATACACACACTGGATGTTTTAAACGACGCTGTCAAAAAAATTTAGGATTGTTAGGTGATTATGCCTTTTATGGATTAAAACCCAACTCTGCGTCAACTATGTAATTTTCCTTGGGAGTTTTGCCATGGATCCCCCTCCGGCATGCCACAGTCCAGGTGTTAGTCCCCTTGAAACAACTTTTCCATCACTATTATGGCCAGAAAGAGTCCCTGTGGGTTTTAAAATTCGCCTGCCTATTGAAGTCTATGGCGGTTCGCCCGGTTCGCCCGTTTGTGAACATTTGCGGAGTTCGCATTCGTCGTTCGCAAACGGAAAATTTTATGTTCGCGACATCACTAAAAGAAAGCAGTAAAATATAGGAGTTTGGAGGTGGTTGAATTTTGTGTGTCAATAGGAATGTTGAAATCCCCCATGATGATGGAAGGAATGTCTGCAGAGAGGAAGTGAAAAAGCCAGGTATTAAAAATGTTCGAAAAGGTAGTAGCAGGGCCTGGTGGATGGTAGATGATGGCTATTTGAAGGTTGCAGGGAGAGAAGATACATACTAAGTGGACTTCGAAAGAGGGGAGGTTGTGAAAGGTAGAGAGGAGCAGTTCCCTGATAAGAGGAGGCCGACACCACCACCATGTCGGTCTAGGCGGGGGCTGTGAGTAAACTGACGGTTCCCATAAGATAGTGCAGCAGGTGTCGGTGGATGTAGGAAAGTTTGTTGCAAATGGAACGCGAGTTCCATAATGCTCCGGATGGAGAGACTGGGGGAGCAGGGGTCAGGTGAAAGGGTATGAGGTTAGAGATGTGAGAGCAGTTAGTGGCAGAGGCTTTGTAAACTAGGGGAGATAGAATGGTGGGGACAAAGCGGGGCCTGGATTAGGAGATATGTCTCCAGCAGTATGAAGTAGAATGAGGGTTAGCAAGTGGGTGTAGGATAAAGCAAGAGGTGGCTCGCCATGTTTAGATTTGAAGATTTAAAGAGGACCTTTCATGTGAAAAAAAAGTATATACTAAGTATCATGATATGGAGAGCGGCACCCAGGAATCTCACTGCACTTGGTATTATCCCTGGGAGCCGCTCCATTCTCCCGCTATGTCCTCCGGTATGTTCAGAGATTTGGCTCAACTAGGAGGAGTCCAGGACAAAAAGGGCAGACTCCTCCCAGTAGAACCAGGTCAACGAAGATACCGGAGGACATAGTGGAGAACGGAGCGGCGCCCAGGGATAATAGTAACTGCAGTGAGATCCCTGGGCGCCGCTCTCCATATCATGATACTTAGTACATACTTTTTTTTCACATGAAAGGTCCTCTTTAAGTGTGTAGGAGAAGTTGAGAGGAAGTGGCCAGATGAGAGGATAGTAGGGAAGGTGAGATAAATAGCTCTTCGTCTGGTTTAGTAATAGTGGGGTCATGGAACATTCGGAGGAATATGAAGGTAATAGTGGTAAAGACAAGTAAAAATATGTTTATGCAATGGTGTAGAAGACTGTATAATGAACTTTTAAGCACATGGAATTATCTTCTATTCACTTCTGGTTCAATTCCTGGTATAATTCCTGCATTACACCCAAATGGGGCCCCCAGATGTGCCCACAAATGACCACAAACCTCCAAGATATACAAATGAGGAATGATACCAGGAGTGAAGAGCTGGGTGGAGCATTAGGTTTAATTAGCACAGACAGATGCAAGGAAAAGGTCTAAACAGAATTCAGACAGCATTGATACAAACATACCAAAAACAAACTATTAGATGAGAATGTCTGTCAATTTGGTTGGAGACTGGGTTGTCGGGGTCAGTAGTGCCAGATAGAACAGAAACATACCAGTGGACAAGAGAGCGGATGTGAGATGGGAAGGCAGTGGTGCAATTGGGAGCCTAGGATGTTACATGATGATATTCAATTCCTGGTATAATTCCTGCATTACACCTAAATGTTGCACCAACATACAGTCCCATGTAAATAACATCACCCTCTCAACATTCAGTCCCATGTAAATAATATCACTCCACCATACAGGCCCTGAATATTTTAATCTAGCAACGCCCCTTGATAGGGAATAACTTGTATTTACCAGAATACCCCAATCTTAGGGAACTGTAGTGGTGAGATCTGGTCACTAGATGTTGCTGTTGCTGAACAAATGTAGAAAGAGCAGGTGACTACACCAGCCCCACTTTGATGTCACTGCTATTGTCAGGAGGAGGAAGGATCTGGTATGTAAGGACAACCAGTGGCGTGCCTAAGGTGTTTGGCACCCAGGACGGGTCCTTCCTTTGGCACCCCCAATCCTTTAAAACATTGTGCCCCCTCAAAGTAGTTATGCTCCCATTGTGCCTCCTCACAGTAGTAATGTCCTCATTGTATCCCTTCACAGTAGTTATGCCCTCAATGCTTCCCTTCAAAATAGTTTTGCCCACATTATGCCCCCTTCACAGTATTTACACCCACACTGTGCCCTCTAACATTAGTTATGCCCTCATTGCGCCTTTTCACAGTAGTTATGTCCACATTGTGCCCACCTCACAGTAGTTATGCCTTCATTGTGCCCTCATTCACAGTGGTTATTGCAACATGCCAGACCACAGGGGCAACACGTGAATGCACGGTGGGCCGATGAGGGTAGTAGCTCATTCGGTACTCACGTTTAGCAGACGCCTGCCTGGGTCGGCAGTGCAGTGGTGGGGAAGACAGCACTAAATTTTCTGGGGCACTCTCGGTTGCAGGGAACACCAGCCAGATGTTGATTGAGGTGCTCTTGATGGTGGTGGTGTTTAGGGTGCTTTGGTGAGCCCTTGTGTTCGTGAATCCAGCACTGTAAGGTACAAATGATGAGTGTAGTAGTAGAAATGAAGAGTAGTCAATATTTATCAAACAGTTGAACATTTACTAAGTTACTTGTCTTCAGGCAGTCAATACAGATACAGTTCATTCGTATGGCATAAGTAATGACTCGGCAATAGGTTAAATTGTATTCCTCTTATAAGGCGCTGCTGCTATTGACGAGACTACAGCCGCGACAGCCGTGATCCATGTGAACCTGGGCATGGAGGGCTGTTTGAAACCACACCAGACCATGTGAACCGAGATATGGATGGTTAAGCTAAGTATAGCTGCGCACTTGTGCCCATTATTTAAATCTCTTATCTGGATTGGACGCAATTTAGCCTCTTGTTTACTTGCTTTGTATATGTCTGTATATTTTGTTTTGGGATTATTTTGAATTGAATGACTTTTTTGGGAGGAGTTAAATTGAGTGTGGCAGCCCCTCCCTCTGTAGAGTCATAATGAAATTGGTCCCCTGAGGAGTTGGATTACAAGGTAACAGGGACATTTTACCTTTTAATGGTAGCAGGGCCCTCTGGCTAGTGTGACGAAGCTGGGCATTTGCCATTGTTGCGCAGGAACAGGGAGGGTCTGTTAGCATGTATACGTCATGTGGGGCGTTTTTGGAGGAGGACGTTGATCCCTACTTTAGAGTATATAGCTGATAGGGACAGGCAGTTGTCAGAGACCCAGTATTAGTCCCTCCACACCCTTAGACGTTTGTTACCATTGGGCGCAGCGACACTGAGATTTTATATCTATTTAGGGTTTTTAAAGTGCTGTCATTAAAAGTTACATTTTAGGTATCCTTCAATTTTTGGTTTTCTCTTATCAGGTGTAGACAATTGTCAGTTAAGGAGTTCCCTTTAACCCCTTAAGGACACGGCCCTATTTCATCTTAAGGACCAGGCCATTTTTTGCAAATCTGACCAGTGTCACTTTATGTGGTGATAACTTTAAAACGCTTTTACTTATCCAGGCCATTCTGAGATTCTTTTTTCGTCACATATTGTACTTCATGACACTGGTAACATTTTGTAAAAAAAAGTTCATTTTTTTGTATAAAAAAAAATACTAAATTTACCCAAAATTTGGAAGAATTTGAAAATTTTCAAGTTTTAATTTCTCCACTTCTATAATACATAGTAATACCTCCAAAAATAGTTATTACTTTACTTTCCCCAAATGTCTACTTCATGTTTGGATCATTTTGGGAATGCCATTTTATTTTTTGGGGACGTTACAAGGATTTAAAGTTTAGAAGCAAATCTTGAAAATGTTCTGAAAATTTCAAAAACCCAATTTTTAAGGACCAGTTCAGGTCTGAAGTCACTTTGTGAGGCTTACATAAAAGAAACCACCCAAAAATGACCCCATTCTAGAAACTACACCCCCCCCCCCCAAGGTAGTCAAAACTGATTTTACAAATGTTGTTAACCCTTTAGGTGTTCCACAAGAGTTTATGGCAAATGGACATAAAATTTCTGAATTTCGCAAATTTTCCATTTGAATCCATCTTTTCCAGGAACAAAACAAGGGTTAACAGCCAAACATAATGCAATATTTATTGCCCTGATTCTGTAGTTTGCAGAAACACCTCATATGTGGTTGTAAACTGCTGTATGGCCAAACGGCAGGGCACAGAATGAAGGGAATGCCATATGGTTTTTGGAAGGCAAATTTTGATGTACTGGTTTATTTACACCATGGTCCATTTGGAGCCCCCCTGATGCACCCCTAGAGTAGAAACTCCCAAAAAGTGACCCCATTTTGGAAACTACTGGATAAGGTGGCAGTTTTGGTGGTATTATTTTTAGGGTACATATGATTTTTGGTTGCTCTATAATATATTTTTGTGAGACAAGGTAATAAAAAATAGAAATTCTGAAATTTCATCTCCATTTTCCATAATCTCTTGAGGAATACCTAAAGGGTTAATAAAGTTTGCAAAATCAGCTTTGAATACCTTGAGGGGTGTAGTTTCTTATATAGGGTCACTTTTATAGAGTTTCTACTCTAGGGGAGCATCAGAGGAGCTTCAAATGGGACATGGTGTCAAAAAAACAGTCCAGCAAAATCTGCCTTCCAAAAACCATATGGCGTTTCCTTCCTTCTATGCCCTGTCGTTTGGCGATACAGCAGTTCACGACCACATATGGGGTGTTTCTGTAAACTACAGAATCAGGGGAATAAATATAGAGTTTTGTTTGACTGTTAACCCTTGCTTTGTTACTGGAAAAAAATGATTGAAATGGAAAATTTTGAACAAATAGCTGTTTTGGGACCGTTTTTATTTATTTTTTGTGACTGTGTTCATCTTAAGGGTTAGGTCATGTGTTATTTTTATAGAGCAGATTCTTACAGACGTGGCAATACATAATATGTCTACTCTTTTAAATTTATTTAGGTTTTACACTATAATATCCTTTGTTAAACAAACAAAAAACTATTTTAGTATCTCCATAGTCTGAGAGTCAGTTTTTTTTTGTTTTTGTCCAATTGTCTTAGGTAGGGGCTCATTTTTTGCGGGATGAGATGACGGTTTTAATGGCACTATTTTGGGGTGCATATGACTTTTTGATCGCTTGCTGTCACACTTTTTGTGATGTTAGGTAACAAAAAAATAGCTTTTTACAGTGTTTTTTTTTTTTTTTGCGGTGTCCATCTGAGGGGTTAGTTCATGTGTTACTTCTATAGTTCAGGTTCTTACGGACGCGGTGATACCTAATATGTCTACTTTTTATTTATTTATTTAGGTTTTACACAATCATATAATTTTTGAAACAAAAAAAAATCATGTTTTATTGTCTGCATAGCCTAAGAGCCATAATTTTTTTATTTTTTGGCCGATTTTCTTAGGTAGGGTATCATTTTTTGCGGGATGAGATGATGGTTTTAAAGCCACTATTTTGGAGTGTGTATGACTTCTTGATCGCTTGCTATTAGACGTTTTGTGATGTAAGGTGACAAAAAATGGCGGGGATCAGATACATCGCAAAGCGCTGCAAACCGCAGGTCTGAATTGACCTGCGGTTTGCAGTTATCACCGATATGGGGGGAGGGATCATGTTTCAGATTTAATTTAGGGTGTATGGGTACGCCCTGTGTCTTTAAGGATTCGGACATTAGGGCATACCCATACGTCCTATGTCCTTAAGAGGTTAAGGGGGAGGGTGCCTGGTCCATTGGAAAAGGTCAGAAAGTGACAGAAACACCACCGAAATGGACCGGGAACAGCATGGGCACAATGTCTGGATGCATCTTGGACTCCCAAGTTGCTGCTGGGAACCATGTTGTCCCAGTTGTACACCACTTTTACTTTCTGACAAATATACGCCCAAATCAATTTTACAGGAATTTTTTTTAGGAAACATTGTTTCCTGTGTATTCAATTGTATGTAAAGTGCAAGTGCTGCCCAAAATTAGTTTTTTTCCAGAATTGGGGCCATAATTAAGATGGATGACCGGAGGTATGTGTATTGCCCTGCTATTTGACTGGCGCCAGAAGAACCACACTGAAATCATTTGCCAAGAATGTTTACATTAATCTAAGATGCAATTTGTAGACTGGTTTGAAAATGATCCGAAACACGATCCAGCGGCGTTATTCCCATTATGCACCAAGCATTTTCCTGGAAACTAAAGTCTTTGGGTTCCAAGGGGAGTATGGTTGCAAAGCTGAAACTTAAACTAATTGACGGAAGGGCACCACCAGGAGTGGAGTCTGTGGCTTAATTTGATTCCACATGGGAAACCTCACCCGGCCTGGACACTAAAAGTATTGACAGATTGATACCTCTTTCTCGATTCTGTGGGTTTTGTAGCATGGCCATTGTGAGCGGGTAGATGGAGACGATTTGTGTGGTCCATTCCGATAACCAATGAGATTCCTCTGTGCTAAGGAGTTACGTCACCCCCGGCTGCCAGTGCAAGGACATAGTAGAGATATTATCAAAAACACTGGCCACGATAAAATATTATAAATATTTTTTGATTGCGGTAATGTTACATTGCAGAGTTAGCACAGAGAAAGGCGGTCAGCACCGGCTACGATAATTTTTTATTGAAATTTTAACAATATTTTTTGATTGCCGTGTAAAAGATTGTAGGTGAGGGCCTGCAGGTGAGCTGACCCTCCCTGAAGAGGGACATGAGGAGATCTTGTTCACTGATTCCCAAACTCTTCAGCATCCACAGTCAGAAGAAGATGATGGTGGGGAATGGCAATTAGTGTTTCACAAGGTGGATGATGCGGATGAGACACAGTTGTCAATGACTGAGGGTCTTGTTAGCTCAACACAAGTCAGGAGGATGACTAGATTGAGGAAAAGGAAGAGGAGATGGGGGACGATGACATCACTGACCCAACCTGGAAAGGCGTCAAGCCAAGCGAGGACTGCAGGACAGAGGGGGAGGGATCCATAGCACCGCAACAGGCTGGAAGAGGCTGTGGGGTGGCAAAAGGGAGAAGGTGGGCCACAACAAACAGGCCCGCAACTGTTCCCCCTTGCGGAAATCTCTCTTGCAAAGGGGTAGGTGTTCTGCAGTCTGGAGCTTTTTTGAGGAAAGTGGGGACGATAAAAGAATTAGAATTTACTAACTGTATCTGTGCTATACCAAAATAAGATCTCATAAATAAACAAATAACCATAACATATCTTCCATCCTATTCATTAACTGTAACTCAAACCATAACAATAGAAACTCAAACCCGGGAACATAATGGGGGCAGACAGTACACTGGAGGCAAAAAGAGGAGGGGTTATGAACACTAGCAACCTCCCCACCACCGGCATGATCCGCCATCATGGCATCAAAGAACCCTAACAGGTGGCCCGAACCCCTGGGTCCACAATCAGTGTCTGTAGGTCACACCACTGCCTTCTCTTCCTCCCCTGTGTTACGTGCTGGCCAATTCTCTGTCCTAGACGCAGGCCTGGATGACTTCCGCCCTGCAGCTGGGCCTTCGCAAGCACCATCAGCTAGCACACCCACTTCTGTGTCCAAACACAGAGTACAGATGTCCTTACCCCAGGTACCCACAGGCCATCGCACCAAATGCGCACTTTTCAAAATTTCTGGCTCTGGAAATGTTGCCATTTAGGCCTGTGGACACTAAGGCTTTCCTCAGCCTCATGGCGGCGGCCGTCCTTCGTTAGTCAGTTCCCAGCCGCCACTATTTTTCTCAGTGTGCTGTCCCCGCATTACATCGGCAACAATGTCACGTAACATCACACTCGCCCTGACCAACGCAGTTATTGTGAAGGTCCACTTAACGACGGACACATGGACAAGTGCTTTTGGCCAGGGATGATACATTTCCGTGGTGGCACACTGGGTGAACCTTGTGGAGGCTGGTAGCTAGTCATACCATGAAATGGCACAGGTGCAACCGACGCCAAGGATTGTGGGCCCTACTTCCATCAGGATTTCTGCCACTAACTACATTCCACTCTTCCACTGCAAACTCAGAATTCTGATCTTGCAGCAGCAGTAAACCAACAGTCAGTAGCTGGAAGCAGTGTAGCACTGCAGTGGGGAATCGGCAACAAGCCGTGCTGAAACTCATTTGCTTGGGTGACAAGCAGAGCTGTGGCAGGATATAAGGGACCAGGTTGATTGTGTCTGATAATGGCCATAACTTG
Organism: Bufotes viridis; assembly: GCA_033119425.1. NCBI lineage: Eukaryota > Metazoa > Chordata > Amphibia > Anura > Bufonidae > Bufotes > Bufotes viridis. The sequence continues at coordinate 75,378,956 of CM065594.1, read as the reverse complement.
TTGGCAGCTTTGTAGCTCGGAAAGCTAACACACATGGCAATCATACAGCATATATGTGCCATGCACAACAAACAATCCAAACTTATACATTAATATATATGAAAACATAACACATGAGAGTAGAGGCAAATAATGGCATGGTCTGTTTAACCTCTTAAGGACACAGTACGTATGGTTACTTCCTAATGTCCGAGTCCTTAAGGACAATAAAATTGCGTCTAAAAAAAAAAAAAAAATCGAGCTAGAAACATGGTCCCTGCTGCGATCGGGCAACAGGAACCATGTTCAAATGCCTAGGGGGGTCCTGTGAACCCCCCATATCGGCGATCGCTGCAAACTGCAGGTCAATGCAGCGCTTCGTGCGATCTCTGATCCCCACGGTCTGTGATCGCAGGGATTAGAGACTAAATGCCCCCAAATTGTTAAATTTTCACAATCATATTATGGCTGCAGGGGTGCAGGGGGGGGGTGGTTGCGGTAGGCGGTGCTGGAGGAGCAATAGCGATCCCCCGCCCGCCTCCTCTGTAATATTCCCTGGTGTCTAGTGGATCTATCAGAGTGTCAGCGCATTGCTGACACTCTGACAGAAACGGCTGGCATCTGTGCTTGTGCAGATGCCAGCAGTTTAACCCCTTCCATACTGCGGTCCGTACGGAACGCAGTATGGAAGGGTTAACAGGGAGGGAGCTCCCTCCCTCTCCCATCAGGGGGCTGCTGTGCCTTTGCAGCCCCCGTACAGGATGGGATCGCAGAGGGAGGGAGCTCCCCTTCCTCCCCATCACCCGCTGCTCAGTTTTGTTACCATGGCAGCAGGACGCTTTCAGAGGTGTCCTGCTCTCCATTGTACTGAAACTCTGAATAGACTTCTGCTAAAGGCAGAAGTCTAATCAGACTTTGTAAAGTAAAAAATACAGTACAGTACACTACATAGTGTACTGTACTGTATTATACAGACACCAGAACCAAGTGGGTCTGGGTCAAAAAAAATAATGTAAAAAATGCTGTCATTGTGTTAAAGTAAAATACAAAAAAAAAAGTATACATATTAGGTATTGCCGCATCCGTAAATACATGCTTTATAAAAAATATCCCATGATCTAACCCCTCAGGTAAATACCTTAAATTTGTCAGAAAAAAAAATTGTCACCTCACATCGCAAAAAGTGTAATAGCAAGCGATCAAAAATGTATATGAACCCCAAAATAGTGCCAATCAATCCGTCATCTCATCCCGCAAAAAAAGATACCCTACATAGGACAATAGCACAAAAAAATAAAAAATTATGTCTTTCAGACTATGGAGACATTAAAACATGATTTTTTTTGTTTCACAAATGATATTATTGTGTAAAACTTAAATAAATAAAAAAAAGTATACTTATTAGGTATCGCCGCGTCGGTAACAACCTGCTCTATAAAAATAACACATGACTAACCCTTCAGGTCAACACAGCAAAAAATAATAATATAAATATGTTGTCAAAAGCCATTTTTGTCACCTTACATCACAAAAAGTGTAATAGCAAGCGACCAAATTGTCATATGCACTCCAAAATAGTGCCAATCAATTCGTTATCCCATACTGCAAAAAATGAGCCACTACATAAGACTGTCGCCCAAAAAAAAAAAATATGGCTTTCAGAATGGGGAGACAAAAAAAATTTTTTTTTTCACAAATGCTTTATTATGAAAAACTAAAACAAAAATTCCCAAAAAGTAGTCATATTTGATATTGTTGTGTCCGTAACAACCTGCTCTATAGAAACGGCACATGATCTAACCTGTCAGATCAACTATGTAAATAACAAAAAGTAAAAACGGTCCCAAAACAGCTATTTTTAAAAAAAAATTCCATTTTAATTAATTTTTGCAGTAACAAAGCAAGGGTTAACAGCCAAACAAAACTCAATATTTATTGCCCTGATTATGTAGTTTGCAGAAACACCCCATATGTGGTCGTAAACTACTGTACGGGCACACGGAAGGGCGTAGAAGGATGGGAATGCCATATGGTTTTTGAAAGGAGGATTTTGATGGACTGGTTTTTTGACACCATGTCCCATTTGAAGCCCCCCTGATGCACCCCTAGAGTAGAAACTCCAAAAAAGTGACTCCATCTAAGGCTACTTTCACACTGGCGTTTGGGGATCCGCTTGTGAGATCCCTTTCAAGGCTTATTATATCACCATTCCCTCCAGTGAGCAGAGGCTATGAATATATTTATTTTATTTTGCTATCTATTGCCTACTCTTGGCTCCTGGACTAGATCTAAAACTTAACTTTTAATACTTCTAACTAAACTCTATATTAAAATCTAACTGTTCGCTTCCCTGGCTTCCTAACACTGTCACTATGTTTTACGGAGTTCCACTCCACTGTTACTACGGAGGATAGTCGCGCGCACTATCTCCCCTCTAATGATAAAGGTGTATACAGGTATAGCGATCAAGTACTAAAATCACTGCACACTATCCCCCGACATGTTTCGCCTAAACAGGCGTCCTCAGGGGTATCGGATAGCGTCTGTGTGCTGCAGGGCGGTAAGGCTATTTAAAGCCTTTGCTCTCCTCCCCCTACTACGTGGTGTCTGTATCCACCTATCTGATTCTTTAAAGGATAAAGATACAATGTTATCCAGTTGCTGATTGGGTATAGATGTGTGAGGTATCCGATCCAGTTGACTGCCGCGCATGTCATAGCACTTAGTCTTTCACGGCTTAGTCCGCTTTAGTACGCATGTCCCGATACTTAGTGTTCGGGACATACTTAAGATGTATTGCGCATGTCTAGGTACTTAGTTGTCGGGACATCCTTGAGATGTACTGCGCATGTCTAGGGACTTAGTTTTTAGATGTGATTTGCTCCTATGCTTCCTACTATTCTTTGCCACTACTGGAGCCTTCTATCTAAAGTGCATATGGCCTTACCTTTCTTTAGTTATTCTGTATCATATTTGTTTCTACTCCTATATCTTCTAAGTTGTTAGATACCGATCGCTTTTGCTAATTCGTTATTTAACATTCAGACATTTAAATTGGTTATAACACTGTCATACTCGTATATCTATATTAATTATGTATTATTAATTACTATTTTTAATATTATTAAATCATTTCTGTACTTCATTTTACTTAGATTTTACTTATAACATTTACCAGAGCACTTATGAATTTAATGCATAGTTTATCCATGGGAGTGGTATATATGATAAGCTGTACGTGCCCTAAAATCTATGTAGGTAAAACAATCCAGGAACTGAGGAGACGTATATCTAAACATCTGAGTGACATTAGGAACAAAAGGGACACAACATTGGTGAAACACATACAAACAGTACACAAAGGAGATACCCAGTCCATTAAATTCTGGGGGATACAAAAAGTTAAGGCAGGACCCAGAGGAGGTAATATTGACAGAAAATTACAACAACAAGAAACAAAGTGGATATATAGATTGAAAAGCCTAGCCCCTAAAGGATTAAATGAGGGATTCACTTATGCATCATTTCTTAATAAGCGTTGAAAGCCCAAGATCTTATAACAGGGGTACTGTTCTCCATATATATACAGACAAGAAAGCAACCCATCTCCAAGTATCAGCAGGGATTAATTAGAAGTAAAACTGAGGAATAAGCTCATAGACAAGATAAACTGATAATATATGTAATAGCTCTCCACCTTCTGTACATAATAAGTAGCTATTCATAGTAGGATAATGAGAAGTGTCAATTTGCAGTCTATTGTTGAGTGTATAGAGTAAGAAAATATAGGCAATCATGTGAGAGTAGTATCCAAAAAATTCAGAGAATAAGCTTTATAATTAGGCACTATAAACATCATATAGTCATCATGTATATTAAAATATGGATTAAACGCTAATAAAAGTAATAAATATAAATAAAAATAAAATATAATAAGTAAAACTACCCATATAAAGATTTTTAGGATGTATTCACTATAACACAACAATAGTATGAGTCAGTAATCCAAAATATTAATAAAATATCACTGTAAATAAGATAAACTATGCATTAAATTCATAAGTGCTCTGGTAAATGTTATAAGTAAAATCTAAGTAAAATGAAGTACAGAAATGATTTAATAATATTAAAAATAGTAATTAATAATACATAATTAATATAGATATACGAGTATGACAGTGTTATAACCAATTTAAATGTCTGAATGTTAAATAACGAATTAGCAAAAGCGATCGGTATCTAACAACTTAGAAGATATAGGAGTAGAAACAAATATGATACAGAATAACTAAAGAAAGGTAAGGCCATATGCACTTTAGATAGAAGGCTCCAGTAGTGGCAAAGAATAGTAGGAAGCATAGGAGCAAATCACATCTAAAAACTAAGTCCCTAGACATGCGCAGTACATCTCAAGGATGTCCCGACAACTAAGTACCTAGACATGCGCAATACATCTTAAGTATGTCCCGAACACTAAGTATCGGGACATGCGTACTAAAGCGGACTAAGCCGTGAAAGACTAAGTGCTATGACATGCGCGGCAGTCAACTGGATCGGATACCTCACACATCTATACCCAATCAGCAACTGGATAACATTGTATCTTTATCCTTTAAAGAATCAGATAGGTGGATACAGACACCACGTAGTAGGGGGAGGAGAGCAAAGGCTTTAAATAGCCTTACCGCCCTGCAGCACACAGACGCTATCCGATACCCCTGAGGACGCCTGTTTAGGCGAAACATGTCGGGGGATAGTGTGCAGTGATTTTAGTACTTGATCGCTATACCTGTATACACCTTTATCATTAGAGGGGAGATAGTGCGCGCGACTATCCTCCGTAGTAACAGTGGAGTGGAACTCCGTAAAACATAGTGACAGTGTTAGGAAGCCAGGGAAGCGAACAGTTAGATTTTAATATAGAGTTTAGTTAGAAGTATTAAAAGTTAAGTTTTAGATCTAGTCCAGGAGCCAAGAGTAGACAATAGATAGCAAAATAAAATAAACCCTTTCAAGGCTCTCACAAGCGGCCCCAAATGGATCAGTTTAGCCCCAATGCATTCTGAATGGATAAGGATCCGTTCAGAATGCATTAGTTTGGCTCCGTTCCGCCTCCATTCCGCTCTGGAGGCGGACACCAAAACACTGCTTGCAGCGTTTTGGTGTCCGTCTGATGAAACTGAGCCAAACGGATCCGTCCTGACTTACAATGTAAGTCAATGGGGACGGATCCGTTTGGAATGACACAATATGGTGCATTTGAAAACGGATCCGTTTCCCATTGACTTTCAATGGTGTTCAAGACGGATCCCTTTTAGACTTTGTCATTTTTCTTTTAACTAATGCAAATGGATCCGTTCTGAACGGATACAAACGTTTGCATTATAGGTGCGGATCCGTCCGTGCAAATAAACAGACGGATCCGCACCAACGCAAGTGTGAAAGTAGCCTAAGAAAGTACACCCCTCAAGGTATTCAAAACTGATTTTACAAACTTTGTTAACCCTTTGGGTGTTCGAGTTATTGGCAAATGGAGGTGAAATCTCAGAATTTCTATTTTTTGTTTCCTCGCCTCAAAAAAGTGTAATATAGAGAAACCAAAAATCATATTTACCCTAAAATAGTACCAACAAAACTGCCACCTTATCCCGTAGTTTTCAAAATGGGGTAACTTTTTTGAAGTCAGGGCAATAAATATTGAGTTTTGTTTGGCCGTTAACCCTTGCTTTGTTACTGGAAAAAATGGATTAAAATGGAAAATTTGCTAAAAAATCAAAAATCTGAAATTTTATCTCTATTTGCCATTAACTCTTGTGGAACACCTGAAGGGTTAACGAAGTTTGTAAAATCAGTTTTGAATACCTTGAGGGGTTTAGTTTCTAGAATGGGGTCATTTTTAGGTAGTTTCTATTATGTAAGCCTCACAAACTGATTTCAAACCTGAACTGGTCCCTAAAAAGTGGGTTTTTGAAAATTTCAGAAAATTTTCAAGATTTGCTTCTAAACCTCTAAGCCTTATAACGTCCCTAAAAAATAAAATGCCATTCCCAAAATGATCCATACATGAAGTAGACATATGGGAAATGTAAATTAATAACTTTTTTGGGCGGTATTACTACGTATTATAGAAATAGAGAAATAGAATTTTTTGGTAAATTTGGTATTTTCTTTATCTCAGAATGGCCAGGATAAGTAAAAGAGTTTTAAAATTATCACCACATAAAGTGACACTGGTCAGATTTTCAAAAAATTACCTGGTCCTTAAGGTGAAATAGGGCCGTGTCCTTAAGAAGTTAAGAACTCATAAATAACCAAGTAACCAAAAGATATTTTACAGCGTAGTCATAAACTCAAACTCAACCCATAACAATAACAACTCAAACACTGGAACATAACAGGGCCAGCCCTCAGGCAAGCATGGCCCTCACCGGGCAAAATGACAGCTCTGCCCAGTAACCACAGCAAAACGTTGGGAAATTGTCCCTCAAAAAACAGTCCTAATAATAGAATCTTAATCACTTGGCAGAAAAAATCTCTGCCCAGTGAAGAAGGGAACTTTTAAATGGGACAAATGCTGATATGGCAATGTGGATCCCTCCTTAACCCCTTAAGGACACAGCGTGTATGGGTACACCATAATGTCCGAGTCCTTAAGGACACAGTGTGAACCCATACGCTCTGACAAAAATTGCGTGTAAAAAAAATAAAATCGGGCTAGGAACATGGTTTCTGCTGCGATTGTGCAGCAGGAACCATGTTCAAATGCCGAGGGGGCTCCTGTGACCCCCATATCGGTGATCGCTGCAAACCGCAGGTCAAATCAGACCTGCGGTTTGCAGCGATGTCTGACATTTCTGATCCCCGCGGTCTGTGACTGTGGGGATCAGAAAGTTAATTGTGCTTTTTTTTTTTTTCCACTGGATCTTCAAGAACAAAAAAAATGTAAAAAAGTGAAAAAAGTAAGAATAAAAAATCACATATCATTGAATAAAAATTAAAAAATAAAATACACTACACATATTAGGTATTCCCGCGTCCGTAAAAACCTGCTCTATAAAAATATCACATGACCTGACCCCTTTTAAGGTGAACACCATAAAAAAACACAAAACAAATGGTGGAAAAAAAAAGCTAATTTTTGTCACCTTACATCACAAAAAGTGTAATTCCAAGCGATCAAAAAGGTGTATGCCTCCCAAAATAGTATAAATCAAACCGCCATCTCATCCGGCAAAAAATGAGCCCCTACATAGGACAATCTCCCAAAAATATAATAAAAAATATGTCTCTCAGACTATGCAGACATTAAAACATGATTTTTTTCTAAAATGCTGTTATTGTGTTAAAGTAAAATAAAACAAATAAAAAGTATAGATATTAGGTATCACACGTCCGTAAAAACCTACTCTATAAAAATATCCCATGATCTAACCCCTCAAGTAAATACCGTAAAATATTAAATAAAAACAGCGTAAAAGAAAATAAATTGTCACCTCACATTACAAAAAGTGTAATAGCAAGCAATCAAAAATTTATATGAACACCAAAATAGTGCCAATCAATCCATCATCTCATCCCGCAAAAACTGATACCCTACATAGGACAATAGCCAAAGAAAAATATGGCTCTCAGACTACGGAGACATTAAAACATAATTTTTTTTTGTTTCAAAAATGATAATATTGTGTAAAACTTAAATAAATAAATAAAAAGTATACATATTATGTATCACCGCGTCCGTAACAAACTGCCCTATAAAACTAACACGTGACCTAACCACTCAGGTAAACACTGTAAAAATATATATATATATAAATACGGTGTCAAAAGCCATTTTTGTCACCTTACATCACAAAAAGTGTAATAGCAAGTGACCAAAATGTCATATGCACTCCAATATAGTGCCAATCAAACCGCCATCTCATCCCACAAAAAATAAGCCCCTACATAAGACTGTCGCCTAAAAACTAAAAAAATAAATGGCTTTCAGAAAGGGGAGACACTGAAAAATTATTTTTTTCACAATTGCTTTATTATGTAAAACTGAAACAAAAATTTCCAAAAAGTAGTCATATTTGGTATTGTCGTGTCCGTAATAACCTGCTCTATAGAAATAGCACATAATCTAACCTGTCAGATCAACTATGTAAATAACAAAAAATAAAAACGGTCCCAAAACAGCAATTTTTTTCAAATTTTCCATTTTAATTAATTTTTCCAGTAACAAAGCAAGGGTTAACAGCCAAACAAAACTCAATATTTATTGCCCTGATACTGTAGTTTTCAGAAACACCCCATATACTGTATGGCCAAACGGCAGGGCTCAGAAGGAAAGGAATGCCATATGGTTTTTGGAAGCCAGATTTTAATGGACTGGTTTTTAGACACTATGTCCCATTTAAAGCCCCCCTGATGCAACCCTAGAGTAGAAACTCCATAAAAGTGAGTCAGGGCAATAAATATTGAGTTTTATTTGGCTGTTAACCCTTGCTTTGTTACTGGAAAAATGGATTAAAATGGAAAATTTTAAAAAAAAAATAGCTGTTATGGGACCGTTTTTATTTTTTGTTATTTACATTTGCCAAAAAATTGAAAATCTGAAATGTTATCTCCATTTGCCATTAACTCTTGTGGAATACCTAAAGGGTTAACAAAGTTTGTAAAATCAGTTTTGAATACCTTGAGGGGTGTAGTTTCTAGAATGGGGTCATTTTTGGGTGGTTTCTATTATGTAAGCCTCAAACTGATTTCAAACCTGAACTGGTCCCTAAAAAGTGGGTTTTTGAAAATTAAAGGAGAATTTTTGAATAAAGTTTATTTGTTTTGTGTTTTTAATTACCATTGAAATAATTATAATGTTTTGAATAAAATTAGGTGGTGCAAACTGACAGTTTGGGCAACGACTAGCCTAGGTGTGAGCCAGTTTCTATTATGTAAGCCTCACAAACTGAATTTTCAAGATTTGCTTCTAAACTTCTAAGCCTTGTAACGTCCCTAAAAAATAAAATGGCATTCCCAAAATGATCATACATGAAGTAGACATATGGGGAATGTAAATTAATAACTTTTTTGGCGGTATTACTATGTATTATAGAAAAAGAGAAATAGAAATTTGGAAAATTGCTAATTTTACAAAATTTTTGGTAAATTTGGTAAAAATAGATTTTTTTGACTCCATTTTACCAGTGTCATAAAGTACAATATGTGCCGAAAAAAGTATCTCAGAATGGCCAGGATAAGTAAAAGTGTTTTAAAGTTATCACCACATAAAGTGACACTGGTCAGATTTTCAAAAAATGGCCTGGTCCTTAAGGTGAAATAGGGCCGTGTCCTTAAGGGTTATTGTCTGGGATCCAGCCATACCATGCCTAGCCAATATATTATACAATGTTGAACGGCACTCCTTTTTTTTTTCTCTGTCAACGGTGCTCAGTGGTAAAGGATTGTCATATAATTAGAAAGGTACCACGGCACTCAAATATTGATGCAAGTAAAATTGATTTTATTTATCATCCATCCACATGATTATTGTAGTTTACACTGAAACATAATTCATAATCTGGCCAACGTTTCGGTCCAACCTGGACCTTGTTCACGGCCTGTAAAAAAACGTAAGATGCAATAAATATACAATAAATAATGAGGTGAATGGAGGTAAAAAACTTGTTTTTGGGTCACGGGGAAAAATATAAATAGCTATGTTGTCAAAAGGCAGTAAATAACCTGGGCCCGGATCCAGGGAGTTCCAGGAAATTAGAGTGAATTATTCCTAGGGTATTCCATACCCATATAGTGTGTTCAATAATAATATATATACAAAAAACAAAAAACAAAAAACAGCAGTTTCACACGTGGCATAAGAGGCAGCATGTTGCATACAAGTCAAAATGGATCCTATATTTGTGGATCCTGTCAGGAGGCTAGAGTATATGGAAGGTATCTATAGTTTGCAATAGTAAAGATGGTTACTTATCATTTGTACAAGGTACCTGGGAAACGGCGAAAATATATAGAGCTAAGCATCGACTTACCGTGATGCAGTTAGGAAGGCAGTGGATGGCGTGGGGGATCCGGTGTCCCCACGCCATTAAATAGTCCCGGGCAAAGTGTGGGAGAGATATGTGGCGTGCGCCTAAACAGAGAGCAGGACTGCCCTCTGACGTCAGACGCGCTACGTGCGCAGGCGCAGTGGCTGATGTGATCTAAGTGAGGGCAAAAGTAAGGGCAAAAGCGGCATAGGATTTCTATGTGCCTGTGTCCATCTATGTATGACTGTAAGTAATAGTAAAAGTTACTGTAGGTGGTGGAACGATATATAGATGTAGGAGTACCATTGGTATGCAAGAACAGTATATAGAATATGTATATATTAAATAACACATGGCCATGCAGTATACTAGTCTAGTCTTATACTATCAAATATATATACTACCTGGTCTGGGGGATTCACTTAAGCTGTAAAGGAAAACAAAAAGAAGGTTAGTAAATGTTATCCAATAAAATATAATAATACAATAAAGTTCCTATAGTCTTTCTGTTAATTTGAAGATGAAGGGTAGTGTAGTTAAGAGTGACATATGGGTCACGTAGTATAGGTCACGTAGTATACCGTAAGGGAGGCATTATGAAGTGCAAAAGTCAAAGTCTCGGTTTAGTCCGTGGGGTGCCAATGTTCCCAATTCGTAAATCCAAAACGCTTCACGTTGTTTTAGGCGTGCAATCCGGTCGCCGCCTCGCCTTAACGGGGTCACTTCCTCGATCACTTGGAACTTTAGTTGATTGATTTGATGGTTTGCTGTGATAAAATGGTGTGGTATTGGGAGTTCTGTTTTTCTACAACGTATGTCAGACTTATGTTTAGAGATGCGGTCTCGCACACATTGGGTGGTTTCACCCACGTATGCGAGACCGCAGGGACATTTGATGAGGTATACCACATAAGAAGTGGTACATGTAAAAAAGTTCTTTATACGGAATGTTTTCCCTGAGCGTGGGTGGATAACATTTACTAACCTTCTTTTTGTTTTCCTTTACAGCTTAAGTGAATCCCCCAGACCAGGTAGTATATATATTTGATAGTATAAGACTAGACTAGTATACTGCATGGCCATGTGTTATTTAATATATACATATTCTATATACTGTTCTTGCATACCAATGGTACTCCTACATCTATATATCGTTCCACCACCTACAGTAACTTTTACTATTACTTACAGTCATACATAGATGGACACAGGCACATAGAAATCCTATGCCGCTTTTGCCCTTACTTTTGCCCTCACTTACATCACATCAGCCACTGCGCCTGCGCACGTAGCGCGTCTGACGTCAGAGGGCAGTCCTGCTCTCTGTTTAGGCGCACGCCACATATCTCTCCCACACTTTGCCCGGGACTATTTAATGGCGTGGGGACACCGGATCCCCCACGCCATCCACACCATCCACTGCCTTCCTAACTGCATCACGGTAAGTCGATGTTTAGCTCTATATATTTTCGCCGTTTCCCAGGTACCTTGTACAAATGATAAGTACCATCTTTACTATTGCAAACTATAGATACCTTCCATATACTCTAGCCTCCTGACAGGATCCACAAATATAGGATCCATTTTGACTTGTATGCAACATGCTGCCTCTTATGCCACGTGTGAAACTGCTGTTTTTTGTTTTTTGTTTTTTGTATATATATTATTATTGAACACACTATATGGGTATGGAATACCCTAGGAATAATTCACTCTAATTTCCTGGAACTCCCTGGATCCGGGCCCAGGTTATTTACTGCCTTTTGACAACATAGCTATTTATATTTTTCCCCGTGACCCAAAAACAAGTTTTTTACCTCCATTCACCTCATTATTTATTGTATATTTATTGCATCTTACGTTTTTTTACAGGCCGTGAACAAGGTCCAGGTTGGACCGAAACGTTGGCCAGATTATGAATTATGTTTCAGTGTAAACTACAATAATCATGTGGATGGATGATAAATAAAATCAATTTTACTTGCATCAATATTTGAGTGCCGTGGTACCTTTCTAATTATATACCATGCCTAGCCCACATGTTCTCAACTTTCTCCAAACCTACCCCAATTTGACTAAACTACTGGTGAAGGTGCGCCTTGTGTGTGTCCATTTCAGAAAGTCATCTACAGCTACCGACGGTCTGGCAACGCTGCTGCAACTCTTGTATTTGCGAGCTAACTGACTGTTGTGCCACATGAGCACGTGCTGGAATTACACATTACACATGTTGGTCATACTTTGTGAGCAGCAGAAGGCAGTAGTGAAATACCAGCTGCAACATGGTCTAGTATGTCTGATAGTATATCTTTGAAGGATAAACACAGATGGTTAGTGGCGATGCCGCTATTATCAGCCTAACCTTCCCACTTCTGTGTCTACTGAAACTCTGGCTGTTAACAATGAAACGAGAAGAGGCAAAAAAGGAAGTTAGTCAAATCACTGAGGGAAGAGAATCCCTGAGGATGTGACAAAACGGGCACCGACAGTGGTGGTGGAAAGAAAGAAGTAGTATATTAATATTGCTAGTGGTAATACAGAAAGAGGAGTGAGACGGCAGCACCAATAAGTGTCACTGACACTGGAAATAGTTCTCAATGTTGAAGAAGTCAGACACAAGAGAGGAGGAGCGTTCGTACCTATCTCCATCACCGTGTCACTATTAGGTAAAAAAATTGTCCTATTTCCGTTTATGTTACTTGGTGGTCTGTTGAACCTGATTCTTAGGTAACTGGTTTGTCTATTTATTTGCACGTTTTTGCACGCCACCACGGCCTATGATTGATGGTTAGCAGCTTGTCTGCAATTATATTTATCACATTGGCCGTATTGGGCGTATGCTGTGATTATAAATATGCGCATATTATTTATCTAATTAGGCATTCCTTACAGCATGTATTTGGGGTGAAGGTACCATGTACCTGCTGTGTCCTGCATGTTTACTATTTTTTTTGCTATATATTATCCTTTGATTAGTGTTTAATAAAAATTGAATTTTTAACTTATCATTTGTTTTTTTGTGATTCTTATTAGTGTGTTGAGTATAAATTATAATAATACATACGTCAAAGAGTCAAAAGAGTGTATAGGCATGATGTAATAAGGCATAAAGAAGCCCCAATAGGATCTCTTGATGGTAATGGAATAGATATTGTTTAACAATCACTTTTTCCATGGTTGTTTATTATTGTGGTTAATAGTTCACGTATTTCAAGGATTCATTCAATCCAAAGGGGCTTAGCGTATTTAGCTTGTAGATCCAGAACATCTCCTTGCGGCATAAAGTCTGGAATGATTGGGGGGCCCATTCAAGTGGGGTCACACGAAGTGAAGAAGTGTCGCCATCGTGAAATAGAGAAAAATGTCGAGAGACACTGTGTGTGACAATTTTACAGGAAATGTTAGAACGGTGCTCATTCATACGATCCCGTAATGGTTGGGTGGTCCGGCCTACATAATATAAGTTGCACGCACACTGATGTAGATACATAACGAAAGTGGTACCACAATTCATTTCATGCCGCAAGGAGATGGTCTGGTCCAGGCCGGCAAATGTGTCTTAACATCATGCGAAATCATAGTGCAGCATTTGCAGTGTATTTTGCCACATTTAAAAGACCCTATTACTGTGGGGGTCGGATTTTTGTTTACCCGTCCAAAACAGCTTACCGCTTTAGTGGTTTGTAATTTAGGACAGGATGGGGCCAGGATTTCTTTTAGTGTTCTGGCCCTACGGAACGTGAGAATGGGCTTCTTTGGGATTGTGTGGTCGATAATGGGGTCTTGGAGTAATATTTACCAATTTTTGGATAAGATGTTTCTAATAGTATTATGCTGGGTATTGTATCAGGTAATGAGGTTGAGTGGGAAGGTCGTGGAAATTTTGGTGTCAGAGTTGTTATCTTAATTGATGTTTCGTTCGGTCATAAGGACTCTTTTTTTCGAATCGTTAATCAATTTTTTGGGGTAACCCTTTTCCTGGAATCTGGTACCTAGTATTTTTAGTTGGTTGATCAGTGTTTCTTTCTTGGAACAGTTCCTCTGTAGTCGGCGCATCTGGCTATAAGGATGTTGTTCTTCCAACGGTAATGATGGCTGCTTTTATAGTCTAAGTAACTGTTGGTATCTACTTGTTTGAAATATGTCTTTGTGACAATGGTGTTATTTTCTATTTATAAGTGCAAGTCCAGAGAAATAGCTTCTCTATGATTATGCTCCATTGTGAAGGAAATATTGCACTGATTGTTGTTGAGTTCCCTCAAAAGTGATAAAAGGTCCTTTACATTCCCATCCCAAACCAAGATAGTGTGGTCGATATATCGTTTGTAAAGAAGAATTTTTTCGTGTGAGAGCGAGCCCCACTGGTCCTCAAAGTGGCCCATAAATATATTGGCATACGATGGGGCAAATTTAGTCCCCATCGCAGTGCTTTTATTCTGTAGGAAGATCTTGTCCTGAAATTTGAAGAAATAAACTTAATAGATTTCAGAATTAAATTTCTTTGGCTATTGGGCATCTCTGAGTCAGACAAAAGTGTGTTTTCTCTGTTAACAATGAAGGCGGACGCTTTACATGTGGAAGAGGAACTAGGGGGAAGACATTACACAGGGTGATAGCCAGACCACCCTCAGTTCGTCTTGTCGGTGTGAATTGGATGATGATGATGAGGAGGAGCAAGAGACGTAGGATAGTACTAACCCAAGCAGGTTTATTACATCTGTTCAGCATAGATGGGCAGGAGAGGAGGAAGAGGATAAGGAGATTGAGAGTCATCCTCCTGATGAGGACAGCAAAGTCTTGTCCGTTGGGACAAAAAATTGCTCAGTAAATTTCTATCTGATAACGCTGGCGTTAGAGTATGTATTTCCTTGGGCTACCCAGGAGGGTAGATGAGGGGAACACACACCAGTTCCAACAGAGGCAGGATAACACTCTCCAAGGCATGAGATAATTTATTGACACCCCGCCAGTACCCTTACCTTGATGAAAGCACCCTCACCAAAAAATGTGGAAGATGGTGAAGGAGTACATAGCAGACCTTGCCAGCATTCTCAGTGATACTTCTGTGCCTTACAACTACTGCGTGTCCAAACAGGACACTCTACACTCTACAGCTATAGCTAAATGAAAAGGAACATGGAAGATATACTATATTGGACTGTAGTATTCAGTGTAAATGACCATGTGTGCCCTTTGCGATAAATAAGTGGGTTTTGGGTTGCAGTTTTGGCACTCAGTCTTTAAAAGGTTCGCCATCGACATCACTGTTTTAGAGGGTTAGCGCACCTGTAGGCCCTCAGCTACATTCTTTTACTCAGTTTCATTGCACCCAAGGCCACGGCCTCTGCGTGCACCATCAGCATCACGGCCACTTGCACGTCCCTTACTGGCCGCATTCTTAATATTAAATGTTATATGTGCTTAAAAGTATGTCACACGTACAGTAGCATAGGATTTAAAAGTGTATGCGCCTATAAACTAAAACAGGTATTTGGGATGCGCACACTTTACACAGGAGATATAGCCCTGATAATGTCTCAGAGTAGCATACACCGTCTTCAGATAAAGTACAGTATATGTCAGTGATATGTATGAAATGCACACACACTAGATGTTGCACAAATAATGTACATTTCCCCAAAATACACTAGTTTCACCTGTGGTACAGTATTTGACACAGAGAGGAACACGCTGTGGACACTAAATGATGTACAAATAATGTACATTTCCCCAAAATACACTGGTTTAACCTGTGGTACAGTATT
>CM065594.1:75290902-75362684 GCA_033119425.1 Bufotes viridis | reverse complement strand
ACTTCACACAGTAGATACTAGAGTTGTTAGGAGGTCTGTGACGTCACTGGTCACATGCTCCTTCATGGTCACAGTTCAGTCCTCCTCCTGTGCCCTGCTTGACTAAAGGACCTTAATCAGGTGACTGTGACATCACCAAAGGTCCTGCAGGTTTCTGCTGCAAATGCTAATTATAGCTTGTAGCCCCACCTACTCCAGTCCTCAGCTGATTGCGGGGGGGAGGGGCTTGCTGCCACCTCTGGAGGAGATGCCCTGCAGGAGAAGGCACTGCACACAGCACATCCTGGAGGAGACCAAAGAGGAGGGGTGAGTACAGCGCAGGCAGCGCTTCTCTCCCCCTCCTCCTGAAGGCTAGTGAGCACTTCCAATATGGAAGTGTTCTCTAGTATTCGCTTTATAAGATGCACTGCATCTTACAAAAAGAAAATGGGTAATTAGCAGAGCACTTCTGGCAAGGGGTGGCCCTCTGGGCCCCCCTGGCTTATGGGCCCGGTCGCAACTGCGCCTCTGCGACCCCTATAGCTACGCCAGTGGGTAGGGAAGAAGCTCTGACAGGGAAGGTCTCCAGAGAATGACTAAAAAGCAGGGCCCAGCGAAGACTGATGCTGTTCCCGCAGGGGAGAGGTCACTCATCAGTATAAAAATCTCAGAAAACCCCTTTAAAGTGGTTTTTGGGTAGGTATAAGTTATGAGGAATATACAGGGCCCCCGTTCTCATGATCGGTGGGGGTCCCAGCGGTAGGACCCCCACCGATCTGATTTATCCCCTATCCTATAGATAGGGGCAGGGGCGTTGCAAGTCTCAAAAGATCCGGGGCCCAATCCCCAATACATATGGCCCATTTCTCGACCCCCCCACCTCCCCGCACACTCGAGCACTAAAGACATTTCACTGTACTTGCTATACAGCAGCACATACCTCTCACATCCAGTGCCTCCCAGGTGACGTCTCCTCCGATGTAGATCTTCTCTGTCATCATCTTCTCCATTCGGGCCGGACAACTTCTTTCAGCCGCGCCTCATCTCTTCAGATTGCGATTTCAATTACCACTGCTATAATATATTCCATATTCGTTAACTTTGTTAATTCTAGCAAGCTGACCCATTATAAACCCAGATCTAAGTTGAAATCTCAATGCGATTAATATAACTTGAAGTAATCCCATTGCGATTTCTACTTAGCACTGCTGCTATATTCCATGTTCGTTAATTCTAGCCTAATATGTAAGATAGCAGTGCACTGCTAAGTTGTAATCGCAATGCGATTAATATAACTTGAATTAATCGCATTGCGATTTCAACAGACATGGTTTACTATGGTTGCTAAAACGAAGATGGAGAATACTTCGTTATCTTCGTTTTGAGGAATATGACGAATACATTCGTCATATTCGCTAATTCTACCAAGCCAACCATAGTAAACCAGGTCTAAGTAGAAATCGCAATGCGATTAATTCAAGTTATATTAATCGCATTGTGATTTCAACATAATTCTCAAATCCGACAGTACATTTTAGTATGGAGACGTTCTTGGCTTGGTAGAATTAGCGAATATGACGAATGTATTCATCATATTCCTCAAAACGAAGATAACAAAGTATTCTCCATCTTTGTTTTAGCTACCTATTCGTCAACTTCGCTAATTCTAGCAATCAAATAGGAGGGTTGACTATAGAGACAGCTGTGTTTAATTCGCTATGCGATTATATTATATTTCTTTTTTTAATAATATAAATAGAATAATTATAATAATTATCAAGTAATATAATTATTCTATTAAAAAAAGCAAAGTAATATAATTGCATAGCGAATTAAACACAGCTGTCTCTATAGTCAACCCTCCTATTTGATTGCTAGAATTAGCGAAGTTGACGAATAGGTTGCTAAAACGAAGATGGAGAATACTTCGTTATCTTCGTTTTGAGGAATATGACGAATACATTCGTCATATTCGTCATCTTCACTATAATTCTAGATATGAAACCAATAGGAAAGTAACCCAAGCTAAAATCGCAATACGCGATTATTTAAATCGCATATTAATCGCGATAACTAGAATAATGACTAATATTCGATTTCGACGAATATGAAACGAATATTATTTCGAATATTCACGAATTTCGTTGAAATCGAATATGGCACCTGCCGCTCAAAATTCTGAGCACCTGTTATGTTTCCTCAGGTGCTAGAATGCCAGGATAGTATAAATACCCCCCAAATTACACCATTTTAGAAAGAAGACACCCCAAAGTATTCGCAGAGGGGCATGGTGAGTTCATGTATCATTTCATTTTTTTTCACAAGTTAGCGGAAAATGACACTTTCTAAGAAAAAAAAAATATAATAAAGTTTCCATTTCTGTTAACTTCTGGCAAAAAAAAATAAAAAAATCTCCCACGGACTCACTATGCTCCTCAGTGAATACCTTGGGGTGTCTACTTTCCTAAAACGTCACTTTTAATAAAGTCAGGTTAAAAAATGGCTCCAAAGTGGAGAGCTCCCCTATAACTCAAAAGGAAGGACAAACACTAAACACAAATGCATACAGACAAAAAATGAGCACAGGTGATCACCCGAACCGTGGTCAATCCTGTGCTAGACCGAGTCTTTGATCCAACTCTAAATCCCCATGTGCAGAAATGGGTTAACCAGTGAAAGAGTTGGTCAAGTGGCAAGGGTATGTACAAGAATAGGGAAATGGTGGAAAGAAGTCCCTAATAATACCCTGCTTGGCCTAAACCGCCCTAGGTAAACTATCACCAGTTCCAAAAAGCCCTGCAAGGGGTCGCCCAATGCTGGAACCTAACCCTACACATGCTGCCCCTGGTGAAGTAGCGGGATGGGGGAAAAACAATGGACCGGTAAACTGTAAATGCAACCTAAGTCAGTCCCAGAGGTAAATGAGCCGGATGGTGGCGTGTGGCCTCAACAAATACAAAAGAATGCAGAAAAAAGATTGGGGAGGTGGTGGCGTCCCAACGCGTTTCGTTACACAAAACCTGCATAGACGGTTAGACTCATCAGGGGACAATAAACCGTCAAACCCAAAGAGGGAGAAAGACACACATTATATGTTCATGGGAGAACAGTAGTTAAAGTCACGCGTTCAGAAGAACGCATATGGTAACACCTCTGGTGAGGAGCAGCAACCTGCGGAAGAAAGCACAGAAAATAAACGCCACTATAGTCATCAAAAAAGTGCGTCAGAAATAACAGTGCTCTAAATGAAATTACTTACTTCCGACCCAGATGTATCACCTAGGTCAGGAAGATCCCACAGGCGGCCGTTGATGGCACAATCCCGGTGCTGTTTAGGAAAAGTCCCATGAGTCCAGGGGCAGTGTCAGGTTATATTGCCGCAAGGAGGGGGACTGATCAATGTGCGCCAAAAGGGCGCGCCAAATGATGACGTTGCGCCATGGCGATCACATGACCAGTCACCTGATCAGTGACGTCACCAAGCCCTCGGAGCATGCGCTGGAGAAAGAAAATCGGCAGAAGTTGTAGTCTCACAGTGCATGCGCAGAGCGGCTACACACAATACATAGAGTGAATGGTGGTGTCACAGGTAAAAGATAAAGAAGTAGTGGGCACTGTTGTATTGTCGTGGATCTCGATAATGATGGCTCCACATTATACCACGCCCCAAAATATGTTTAATTAGAAGTTAAAAAAATACAGTATAAGGTAAATACCGTCCCAGGGGTAGGGAGCAGGGGAAAAAAGTGTAGATGCCCCTGCTACAACCTAGCTCCAGGGATATAGACCACAGAATCCCTGTATTATGGGTATGTGGATGACAAAGGCATTTATAGTCAAGTTAATTGTCCATTAGGGCAGCCAGGAGAGGAGAGGGGGGGGGGGGTTTGGTATCTTGGATCTAATGGAACCTATTTGTAATGTATTTCATGGCAAGCCCATGGGGATCGATTATAGTCCCCTAGACATAGGAGCTGAAGTTCAGTTGTTCATTAAGACCGAAGGGAGAGGTAGTTTTTAATTGGAAGATCCACCCGGTCTCCTTTTGAAGGATCTTTCTATCCCAATCACCTCCCCGACTTGGTTTGCATATCCGATCAATTCCCATAAATGATAACACGGAATCACGTCCTCCATGATGAGCCACAGCATGACGTGCCAATGGGGTATCTCTCCGATTTCGAATGTCGCCTAGGTGTTCACCTATTCTAACACGGAGTTCCCTCCGTGTTTTGCCGACATACCTGAGCCCACACTCACATGAGCACAGGTAGATAACACCTGTTGTCCGACAGTTAATAAAGTCTCGGATATGAAAAATTGAATTCACTCGAGCGCCCTTAAACGACTTACCCTGTAGAATAAATTTACAGAAAGAGCACCGGCCAAACTTGAAACTACCCTGAATGGGGCCCCCTAACCATGTGTGTGGATTTGCACGGGGTGGATTGAAGTGACTATGCACAAGATGGTCTTTCAAATTAGTGCCCCTTCTGTATGTGATGGAAGCATGTGGGGTGAGGACATCTGCAATGTCTGGGTCCAACCTCAGTGTATCCCAGTGGCGACTGATGATCTGGCGGACTTCGGGTGCAGCTGAGTCAAAGGTACCAGTGACCTGAATCAGCCTTGAGGATCCGACTTCATCCTTTTTGTTGGGATGGAGCAAGTTTGTCCGGTTTTGTACGAGGGCATTCTGGTAAGCTGGTGTGAGGACCCTATCTGGGTAACCACGGGCCTGAAAGCGTTTCTTTAAGTCTCTGGCCGCTATCTTAAAGTCGCCGACATCCGAACAGTTACGCCTTACCCGTAGGTATTGTCCAGTCGGGATGCCTCTCTTCAGAGGGACAGGGTGGCAACTGTCCCAACTGAGGAGGGAATTTGTGGCAGTTGGTTTGCGGTAGACTGACGTTTTCAGTACCCCATCATCACCTCTTAAAATACGTGTGTCAAGGAAGGGGAGATCATTCTCAGTGATCACTAAGGTGAATCTGAGATTTATGTCATTATGGTTTAGTTCGTGGACCAATCTATTAAAGTCAGCCTCGGTGCCGCTCCACAGTACAAATATATCGTCGATGAAGCGGCACCAAAGGACGACAAAGTCATGGTACCACTGTTGCCCCTCGCCAAAAACAGTGGTCTCCTCTCACCAGCCCAGGAGCAAGTTAGCATATGACGGTGCACATGAACTGCCCATGGCAGTGCCCCTGAGCTGGTGGAAGATCAAAGGGTTCGGCTTGCTCCGAGGGCTTGGTGACGTCACTGATCAGGTGACTGGTCATGTGATCGCCATGGCGCAACGTCATCATTTGGCGCGCCATTTTGGCGCACATTGATCATTCCCCCTCCTGGCGGCAATATAACCTGACGCTGCCCCTGGACTCATGGGACTTTTCCTAAACAGCACCGGGATTGTGCCATCAACGGCCGCCTGTGGGATCTTCCTGACCTAGGTGATAAATCTGGGTCGGAAGTAAGTAATTTCATTTAGAGCACTGTTATTTCTGACGCACTTTTTTGATGACTATAGTGGCGTTTATTTTCTGTGCTTTCTTCCGCAGGTTGCTGCTCCTCACCAGAGGTGTTACCATATGCGTTCTTCTGAACGCGTGACTTTAACTACTGTTCTCCCATGAACATATAATGTGTGTCTTTCTCCCTCTTTGGGTTTGACGGTTTATTGTCCCCTGATGAGTCTAACCGTCTATGCAGGTTTTGTGTGACGAAACACGTTGGGACGCCACCACCTCCCCAATCTTTTTTCTGCATTCTTTTGTATTTGTTGAGGCCACACGCCGCCATCCGGCTCATTTACCTCTGGGACTGACTTAGGTTGCATTTACAGTTTACCGGTCCATTGTTTTTCCCCCATCCCCCTACTTCACCAGGGGCAGCGTGTGTAGGGTTAGGTTCCAACATTGGGCCACCCCTTGCGGGGCTTTTTGGACCTGGTGATAGTTTACCTAGGGCGGTTTAGGCCAAGCAGGGTATTATTAGGGACTTCTTTCCACCATTTCCCTATTCTTGTACATACCCTTGCCACTTGACCAACTCTTTCACTGGTTAACACATTTCTGCACATGGGGATTTAGAGTTGGATCAAAGACCCGGTTTAGCACAGGATTGACCACGGTTCGGGTGATCACCTGTGCTCATTTTTTGTCTGTATGCATTTGTGTTTAGTGTTTGTCCTTCCTTTTGAGTTATAGGGGAGCTCTCCACTTTGGAGCCATTTTTTAACCTAACTTTATTAAAAGTGACGTTTTATATAATGTTATTACTCCCGTCTAATATTGCAGTCGAATCTGAGTAATATCCGAGGCCCGCTACACTTGTTATGCCTTGTCCCCTCTCTATTTTTCATTTGGTGTCTACTTTCCGAAATGGGGTCATTTGTGGGGTGTGTTTACTGTTCTGGCATTTTGGGCAGTCCTGTAAAACCTAAAGGTACTCGTTGGAATTTGGGCCCCTTTGCGCACCCGGGCTGCAAAAAAGTGTCACTCATGTGGTATTGCCGTACTCAGGAGAAGTAGGGCAATGTGTTTTGGGGTGTATTTTTACATAGGGTAACCCAAAATTTAGTAAAAACTAATTAGGCACAATCCCTAATCACGAACAGGGAAAAAGGTATCCAACCTCAAGGAGAAAAATTTACAAAAAAAGATACCCTTTAAAAATTAACTTTTATTGCGATATATATAAAAATGCAAGGTCCCAAATACAAGTGTATAGTGCACGGGGGGACAAAAACCCCCACTAGTGATAGCAAAAAAACAGGATAGATGGGAAAAGTGTCAGGACTATGTCCCTATCCACTCCTGCTGTGAAACGACCTAGCTGAACCCTGAGTTTCCCTACCAACAGGACAGCGACTGCCCAACTTCATCGAGTAAAAGGAGGGAAATAGAGATAAACAGGGACAGCAATTATAAGTCGTATGGAACAAAAGAGATTACATCCCCCACAAACTGTTATGAGCCCAACGCGTTTCCTTAGCGTGTCACTAATTCATCAGGGGATACATCATATTTTAGGATGTAATCATAAATATTCATACTCATCATGTAAAAACTCCCAAAACAATGGAGAGTGATACTTATCCTTCAGATGTGCGTCATGGAGGGAGGAACTGATGTTGTCCAGCCTTCCAATCAGGTAGCCAGGTATGCGGTACCCAAATGTTGGTGGTGAAGCAATGTTCAGCTATATGGCTAAGGGCCACCAATAGCCCCAGCTCATTCCATCCGGTCCGGGCAGTGCTCCACAGACCAGCAGAGGTGGCGTGCGCGTGTTGGCAGGAACACCCGCACTGAGTCAGCCTGATTTAAAAGGCCGCGGGTATTTCCTAGTCCCGCCCCTCGAGTGACGCAGAATGTCACATGACCGGACCCACAGCTCGGGGCCGGTCACGTGACCAGACCGCGCCCCTCCAGGGAGGCTGGTAAGACGCCTGTCTCATCACAGGGGAGTGGTCAAAGGTCCTACAGCCTGCCTGCAAAGTATAGGGCGGACAAATCGGGACATAGAAGAAAGGAGGGTAGGACAAATTCCTCCGAATCTCCCGTCCCCGTTTTTCTCATAAAATACAGTAATGCCAGTATAAATAGATAATAGATTCGGCATAAATACTAGAGCTTAAATTGACAGACAACTGCACTGACTAACGGGACAAGGGCAGACCACAATATTACTCTTACTGGAGCACCACTCAGAGGTGGGCATAATAGGTAGTTTATTGTTCAGAAAACGAAGTTTATTGTTCAGAAAAAGAAGTTATGAGATGCCCCACTAGGGGATACCCGATGCAAATATTAACAATCATGACATTCCTATAAACCTATTAGACCACCTATGATGTATTGAAAAGCCATAAAAGGGACAATACAACATAGGTGAGAGATGTAAATGCAAGGTACAAGGGAATAATGCAAGGTACAGGGGCTCAGATGTAACAGCCAAACAGGAGCTGGTCATTGAGGCCATTTGGGACCATCGTGCGCAGTTCATATATCCACCATGTTTCACGTTGGAGAATCTTACGATTCCAATCTCCTCCTCGTGGTGGTTTGGGGATACATTCAACTCCAATGAATCTAACACCCTCAAAGGATCCCTCATGATGGGTCGTCACATGCGTCGCTAATGATGTACCTCTTTTGTGTTTGAGGTCACCCAAATGTTCCCCACTCGCCGTCTCAGCTCCCTTGTGGTTTTGCCGATATATTCTAGCCCACAAATACATGTTGCTTTATAAATAACCCCTTCGGAACGACAGTTAATAAATTGTCGAATGGTGTACACTTTTTTGTGACTCCACTCTCAAAGGAGCGACCTTGCGTCATGAAGGGACAGGCCACACAGCCGCTGCAGCGATAGCAGCCAATCACAGGTTTTAGCCACCTCGTCCCCTCCGGTGTTTCACAGGGGCGTTGGTAGTGGCTATGAATCAATGAGTCCCGTAGGTTCCTCCCCCTGCGGTAGGTGATCTGAGGTTTGCTGGAAAGAACCTCTCTCAGGTCCGGATCCAACTGGAGAATGCTCCAGTGTCTGTTCAAAATCTCACGGATCTCCTTTGCTTGGGTGTCATAAGTGGCAATGAGTCGCACCACACTCCGCTTATCCTCTATCTCACGTTTTTCACGTGTAAGAGATGGGGATAGCAAAGCTGTACGGTCGCTCCTCAGTGCCCTTTGATATGCGACCTTTAGGATCTTCCTAGGGTAACCTCTTTCAAGGAACCGTTTTTGTAGATCCTCGCTTGTTCCTTGAAAGCACCCAAAGAGGAGCAATTTCTTCTCAAGCGGAGATACTGCCCCGTTGGTATACCCTTCCTTAGGGGAAAGGATGGTAGCTTTCCCACCTAAGGAAGGAATTGGTCGCTGTTTCTTTTCTGTACACTCGTGTTAATACCTCACCGTTAGTGTCAGTACGGATCTGAACATCCAAGAAATTCAAGATGTCACCCCCATTCATGGGTAAATTTCAAACCTACATGGTTAATATTTAATGCATCAATTAAACTTTCAAAATTCTGTTCCGTGCCCCGCCAGATGACGAAGACGTCGTCGATGTATCTGGCCCACATGACGACGTCCTCCGTAAGATGGCCGGTAGGCTCACCAAAAACTACCTCCCTCTCCCACCAGCCCAGGAACAGATTTGCATACGATGGGGCACAAGAACTCCCCATCGCAGTGCCCCTGAGCTGGTGGTAGAAGATGCCATCGAAAAGGAAGTAGTTTCTGGTGAGAATGAATTGGAGGAGCTGCATGACAAAGTTGTTATGGGCACTATACTGTTCACCCCTTGTCTTGAGAAAAGACTCGACTGCCTCCATACCCAAGTTATGCGGGATGGAGGAGTACAGGGCCTCCACATCAATTGAGCCCAATTTGAGATCCGGTTCCAAAAACATGCCGTCTAGGCGACGGAGTAGGTCAGAGGTATCCCTTACAAACGAAGGAAGGGTCCTCACAAAGGGCGCTAGAATAGAATCAATATAGATCCCTACATTCTGACTTAAGGAGTTAACCCCGAAACAATGGGACGACCTCTTAGAGGAGGATACCCCTTATGGACTTTGGGTAGTCCATAAAGGTAGCTACAGTCGGGTGTGGTATAAAAATGAAGTCAAACTCCTGTTTGCTTATCAATTCCTCTCTCCGTGCTGAAAGTAACAGAGAGTGTAGGGCTTGTTGATATTCAGAGGTAGGGTCCGTTTGTAGTTTTTCATAGGTGATTGTGTCATTTAGCAGGGCCAAACACATTTGTTTGTATTGATGTGTGTCTAGGATCACCAAATTACCGCCTTTTTCGGCTGCTTTCAGTACGATATTATGATCCTTTGACAGGGAAGATATGGCCTTAAATTCCACCTTGGTGCAATTATACCTTATGTGTTCCCTGTCAAGGGCCTCTAGATCCCCAATCACCTTCTCTAGAAAGACATCAATGCAACCGAATCTCAGTCGAATCTGAGTAATATCCGAGGCCCGCTACACTTGTTATGCCTTGTCCCCTCTCTATTTTTCATTTGGTGTCTACTTTCCGAAATGGGGTCATTTGTGGGGTGTGTTTACTGTTCTGGCATTTTGGGCAGTCCTGTAAAACCTAAAGGTACTCGTTGGAATTTGGGCCCCTTTGCGCACCCGGGCTGCAAAAAAGTGTCACTCATGTGGTATTGCCGTACTCAGGAGAAGTAGGGCAATGTGTTTTGGGGTGTATTTTTACATATACCCATGTTGGGTGAGAGAAATATCTCTGTAAATTGACAACTTTGTATAAAAAATTTAAAAAGTTGTCATTTACAGAGATATTTCTCACACAAAGTATGGGTATATATAAAAATACACCCCAAAGCACATTGCCCTACTTCTCCTGAGTACAGCGATATCACATGTGTGCCACTTTTTGTAGCCAAGATGCGCAAAGGGCCCTAATTCCAATGAGTACCTTTAGGATTTCACAGGGCATTTTTACGCATTTGGATTCTCACGCTTTAGGGCCCCTAAAATGCCAGGGCAGTATAAATACCCACATGTGACCCCATTTTGGAAAGAAGACACCCCAAGGTATTCCACAGAATTATTTTTTTGGGCACAAGTTAGCGGAAATTTATATATATATATATATATATATATATATTTATTTTTTTTTTACAAAAAACTTGTGACAAAAAATAAAATTTTACATGAACTCACCATACCCCTCACGGAATACCTTGGGGTGTCTTCTTTCCAAAATGGGGTCACATGTGAGGTGTTTGTACTGCCCTGGTATTTGAGGGTCTCCGCAATCATTACACGTATGGCCAGCATGAGGAGTTTCTGCGATTCTCCTTATATTGAGAATACGGGTAATGAGATTTTTTTTTTCCGTTCAGCCTCTGGGCTGAAAAAAATAAATAAATGAACGGCACAGATTTCTTCATTCGCATCAATCATCGTGGATTAAAAAATCTCTGCCAAAATCAGTGACTGCGGTGCGGTGGGCTGGGCGCTAACTACCTAACAAGTAGCTAACTAACTGGCGGTGATAAGTGACCCTTATGCCCCATTCACACGTCCACAATTCTGCTTGCGGAACAGAATTGCGGACCCATTCATTTCTATGGGGACAGACTTTGTCCCGCTCGGATCCGGAATTGCGGATCCGCACTTCCGGGTCTGCACTTCCGTTCCGCAAAAATATAGAACATGTCCTATTCTTGTCCGCAATTGCGGACAAGAAAAGGCATTATCTATATAGTTCTGGCAATGTGCGGATCTGCAAAATGCGGAAAGCACATTGCCAGTGTCCGTGTTTTACGGATCCGATCCGTGGATCCGCAAAACACATATGGACGTCTGAATGGAGCCATACAGGGGGGTGATCAATGACGAGGGGGTGATCAGGGAGTCTATATGGGGTGATCAGGGGTTAATAAGTGACAGGGGGGTGTAGTGTGGTGCTTGGTGCTACTTTACAGAGCTACCTGGTCCTCTGGTGGTCGATCCCAGCAAATGGGATCACCATAGGACCAGGTAGCAGGTATATCAGACGCTGTTAACAAAACAGCGTCTGATATACCTGTTTGATTTCATTTATTTAACTTCTACAGCCTGCCAGTGATTGATCATCGCTGGCAGGCTGTAGTATGACTAACGATCTATGAGCTGCTGTGAACGGTTTACAGCAAAGCTCGCCTCTCGCAAAATGACGCGCCCGTGCGTCAAGGAGGAACAGATGGACCGCCGCAATCACGCGTATCTGCGTGCGGTCGGTCCTAAAGTGGTTAATAATGCCTTCAGAGAGCCCTCAGTAAAAATAAGGCCCCACTATTGTTCCCCAGTGGTAATAAAGGTCTCTACGGACGCCTCAGTAGTAATAAGGCCCCCCATAGAGCTCTTAGTAGAAAAAAGATGGATGAAAAAGTCACTTCTATAGAGCCCCAAGTAGTAATAAGAATGACTAATGTCTCCTGAATTTAAAATGCCCCTACATAGCCCCCAGTATTTACATTGCCCCCTACTGTTATAATGCTCACCCTGAGGTGCCCCCAGTATTTATAATGCCCCCTGCAGTGCCCCCGTAGTTATATTCCTCCCTTTAGTGTCCTCAGAAATGATTATTCCTCAGCCCCTCCACCATACAGTCCCATGTAAATAACATTATTTCCCTCCCTCTGCCATAGGGTCCCATGTAAATTATGAGTATTGTTTATTTTAAAATGGCGACTGAGTCAAAGGTTAAAGTAATTGTGGTGTTATAGAAAGCAGTGGCTGTGTCAGTGTCAGGAAGGGAAGATATGGTGGATAGTGGTAAGAGAGAGTCTAAGAGCGTGTGAATGAAGACGTGTTTGAGATTTCTGCAAGGATGTGTTAGTTTATGGACTGGAAGGGCAGTTGAGAAGAGAGTGGTTGAAAATTTAGGAAGATTGTGATTTAAGAAAGGGAAGGAGAGTTTGAGAGATTAGATAGGGAGCAGAGGTGGGTGAAGACAAGATCTAGCGTGTGTCCGTCT
The DNA here is from genome assembly GCA_033119425.1 of Bufotes viridis. Classification (NCBI taxonomy): domain Eukaryota; kingdom Metazoa; phylum Chordata; class Amphibia; order Anura; family Bufonidae; genus Bufotes; species Bufotes viridis. The sequence continues at coordinate 75,350,201 of CM065594.1, read as the reverse complement.
CTGTGGGGGGCTGTGGAGGACCATTATATGAGGAAGTGAAAAAGCCAGGTATTAAAAATGTCGAAAAAGGTAGTAGCAGGGCCTGGTGGACGGTAGATGACGGCTATTTGAAGGTTGGATGTAGGAAAGTTTGTTGCAAATGGAACGCGAGTTCCATAATGCTCCGGATGGAGAGACTGGGGGAGCAGGGGTCAGGTGAAAGGGTATGAGGTTAGAGAAGTGAGAGCAGTTAGTGGCAGAGGCTTTGTAAACTAGGGGAGATAGAATGGTGGGGACAAAGCGGGGCCTGGATTAGGAGATATGTCTCCAGCAGTATGAAGTAGAATGAGGGTTAGCAAGTGGGTGTAGGATAAAGCAAGAGGTGGCTCGCCATGTTTAGATTTGAAGATTTAAAAAGGACCTTTCATGTGAAAAAAAAGTATGTATGGGCGCTGCTCTCTATATCATGATACTTAGTACAAACTTTTTTTTCACATGAAAGGTCCTCTTTAAGTGTGTAGGAGAAGTTGAGAGGAAGTGGCCAGATGAGAGGATAGTAGGGCAGGTGAGATAAATAGCTCTTCCTCTGGTTTAGTAATAGTGGGGTCATGGAACATTCGGAGGAATATGAAGGTTATAGTGGTAAAGACAAGTGAAAATATGTTTATGCAATGGTGTAGAAGACTGTATAAAGAACTATTAAGCACATGGAATTATCTTCTATTCACTTCTGGTTCAATTCCTGGTATAATTCCTGCATTACACCCAAATGGGGCCCCCAGATGTGCCCAAAATTACCACAAACCTCCAATATATACAAATGAGGAATGATATCAGGAGTGAAGAGCAGGGGCGCACATAGAAATCATGTGGCCCCATAGCAAAACTCAGTACTGGGCACAAATATAAAGTGCAATTTAAGCAATATATATTCACACACCGTATTTTTGACTATATAAGTGTCTTACACAAACAAGTTTTTGAGAAGGAAAATAAGAAAAAAAATATTTTTAATGAAAAGGTGTGCTTTTGGTGGGCTTTGAACTAATGGTGGTCTGTGGATGACACTATTATGGGGGATATGTGGAGGACACTGTTATGGGGGATCTGTAGAGGACACTGTTATGGGGGATATGTGGATGACACTGTTATGGGGGATATGTGGATGACACTGTTATGTGGGATCCATGGATGACACTGATATGGGGGATCTGTGGATGACAGTGTTATGGGGGATCTGTGGAGGACACTGTTATGGGGGATCTGTGGATGAAACTGTTATGGAGGATCCGTGGATGACACTGTTATGGGGGATCCGTGGATGACACACTGTTATGGGGGCACTGTGAATGACACTGTTATGGGGGATCTGTGGAGGACACACTGTTATGGGGGATCTGTGGATGACACACTGTGATGGGGGATCTGTGGATGACACTGTTATGGGGGATCTGTGGATGACACTGTGATGGGGGATCTGTGGATGACAGTGCTATGGGGGATCTGTGGATGACACTGTGATGGGGGATCTGTGGATTACACTATTATGGGGAATCTGTGGATGACACTGTTATGGGGGATCTGTGGAAGACACACTGTTATGGCGGATCTGTGGATGACACTGTTATGGGGGATCTATGGATGGCACCATTATGGGGGGATCTGTGGATGACACACTGTTATGGGGGATCTGTGGATGACACACTGTGATGAGGGATCTGTGTATGACATACAATGATGGAGGATCTGCGGTGACACGCTGTTATGGGGATCTGTGGATGACACTGTTATGGGGGGATCTGTGGATGATACTGTTATGGGGGATCTGTGGATGACACACTGTTATGGAGGATCTGTGGATGACGCACTGTTATGGGGGACCTGCGGATGATACTGTTATGGGGGGATCTGTAGATGATACACTGTTATGGGGGGTCTGTGGATGACACTATTATGGGGGATATGTGGAGGACACTGTTATGGGGGATCTGTAGAGGACACTGTTATGGGGGATATGTGGATGACACTGTTATGTGGGATCCATGGATGACACTGTTATGGGGGATATGTGGATGACACTGTTATGTGGGATCCATGGATGACACTGATATGGGGGATCTGTGGATGACAGTGTTATGGGGGATCTGTGGAGGACACTGTTATGGGGGATCTGTGGATGAAACTGTTATGGGGGATCTGTAGAGGACACTGTTATGGGGGATATGTGGATGACACTGTTATGTGGGATCCATGGATGACACTGTTATGGGGGATATGTGGATGACACTGTTATGTGGGATCCATGGATGACACTGATATGGGGGATCCGTGGATGACAGTGTTATGGGGGATCTGTGGAGGACACTGTTATGGGGGATCTGTGGATGAAACTGTTATGGGGGATCCGTGGATGACACTGTTATGGGGGATCCGTGGATGACACACTGTTATGGGGGCACTGTGAATGACACTGTTATGGGGGATCTGTGGAGAACACACTGTTATGGGGGATCTGTGGATGACACACTGTGATGGGGGATCTGTGGATGACACTGTTATGGGGGATCTGTGGATGACACTGTGATGGGGGATCTGTGGATGACACACTGTGATGGGGGATCTGTGGATGACACACTGTTATGGGGGATCTGTGGATTACACTATTATGGGGAATCTGTGGATGACACTGTTATGGGGGATCTGTGGAAGACACACTGTTATGGGGGATCTGTGAATGACACTGTTATGGGGGATCTATGGATGACACACTGTGATGGGGGGATCTGTGTATGACATACAATGATGGGGGGGGATCTGCGGTGACACGCTGTTATGGGGATCTGTGGATGACACTGTTATGGGGGGATCTGTGGATGATACTGTTATGGGGGATCTGTGGATGACACACTGTTATGGAGGATCTGTGGATGACGCACTGTTATGGGGGACCTGCGGATGATACTGTTATGGGGGGATCTGTAGATGATACACTGTTATGGGGGGTCTGTGGATGATACTGTTATGGGGGATCTGTGGATGACACTTTTATGGGAGATCTATGGATGGCACCGTTATGGGGGGATCTGTGGATGACACACTGTTATGGGGGATCTGTGGATGACACACTGTTATGGGGGATCTGTGGATTACACTGTTATGGGGAATCTGTGGATGACACTGTTATGGGGGATCTGTAAAGGACAAACTGTTATGGGGGATCTGTGGATGGCACTGTTATGGGGGATCTATGGATGGCACCATTATGGGGGGATCTGTGGATGACACACTGTTATGGGGGATCTGTGGATGACACACTGTGATGGGGGGGATCTGTGTATGACATACAATGATGGGGGGGGGATCTGCGGTGACACGCTGTTATGGGGATCTGTGGATGATACACTGTTATGGGGGGTCTGTGGATGATACTGTTATGGGGGATCTGTGGATGACACTTTTATGGGAGATCTATGGATGGCACCGTTATGGGGGATCTGTGGATGACACACTGTTATGGGGGGAATCTGTGGATGATACTGTTATGTGGGATCTATGGATGACACTTGATTATAACCCCCCATTATCCTAAAGAATACGCTGATATACTGTACATTGGTGTATTCTCAAGGATGAGGGGGGTGATAGTCATATTTAATATAAACAATATTCAAGGACTGTTCTGTACTTGGCATGTGTTTATATTAAATATGACTATAACCCCTCTCATCCATAGTAATCCACTCATAAACTGCAGTACATGGATGGATTTCAATGGATGAGGGGGGTGATAGTCATATTTAATATAAACACATGCCAAATACAGAACAGTCCTTGAATAGAGTTTATATTAAATATGACTATCACCCCCCTCATCCATAGGAATCCACCTATGTACTGCAGTATATGAGTGGATTACTATAGATGAGAGAGGTTATAATCATATTTAATATCTATCACCCCCCTCATCCTCAGGAATCCATAGTGATAGAGTTACTAGAGTGGGAGCAGGGGGTCTAGCAGTATACAGAGCAGTGTATATGTATGACCAGGGAGCAGCAGGGCTGGCAGGCACGATGACAGAAGAGCTGGAGTGCACAGTGCCACAGGCAACCAGCACATGGACAAGTAGTGCACACAGGACCCTGGAGCTCAGTTCAGTGTCCGGGCCCCCAGGCAGCAGCTGGAGGAGGGGACAGGGAGGAAAAGTTGTCACTTATTGGAGCTGCAGGCTCCGGTCCCAACTTGCATGTGACGCTGGGGGCTGGAGTCCTGTGGCTGACTGAGCAGGCAGTGAGCATGTCCCGCCCACTCACTTCTTTTTCCTTCTGCTGCAATGCACTAGCCAATCAGCAGCAGGAGCCTAGCACTGCTAAAAGCTGGTTGGCTAGTGCAGCGCCCAGCAGGCAGAGGAGAGCGAGTGGCACGCTCACCTGCCTGCAAACTGTCCAGTCCTTGCACCCTTTGCTGTGCATACAAAAGGGAGGGGCCCAGAACAGAAGAGAAGGGCCCGAGCCCCAGGAAGACAAGCCATACTGCAGACATGGTAGAGGGTGGAGCTTTCAATCCACACCGGGCCCCCTCCTGCCCCGGGCCCCATAGCAGTTGCGTGGTCTGCCGCTATTGGCGGTACGCCACTGGTGAAGAGCTGGGTTGAGCATTAGGTCTAATTAGCACAGACAGATGCAAGAAAAAGGTTTAAACAGATTTCCTCTACAGACAGCATTGATACAAACATACCAAAAACAAACTATTAGGTGAGAATGTCTGTCAATTTGGTACCACATACCTGTGGACAAGAGAGCGGATATGAGATGGGAAGGCAGTGGTGCAATTGGGAGCCTATGATGTTACATGATGATATTCAATTCCTGGTATAATTCCTGCATTACACCTAAATGTTGCACCAACATACAGTCCCATGTAAATAACACCACCCCCTCAACATTCAGTCCCATGTAAATAATATCACTCCACCATACAGGCCCTGAATATTTTAACCTAGCAACGCCCCTTGATAGTGAATAACTTGTATTTACCAGAATACCCCAATCTTAGTGAACTGTAGTGGTGAGATCTGGTCACTAGATGTTGCTGAACAAATGTAGAAAGAGCAGGTGACTACACCAGCCCCACTTTGATGTCACTGCTAATGTCAGGAGGAGGAAGGAGCTGGTATGTAAGGACAACCAGTGGCGGGCCTAAGGTGTTTGGCACCCAGGACGGGTCCTTCCTTTGGCACCCCCAATCCTTTAAAACATTGTACCCCCTCGAAGTAGTTATGCTCCCATTGTGCCTCCTCACAGTAGTAATGTCCTCATTGTACCCCTTCACAGTAGTTATGCCCTCAATGCTTCCCTTCAAAATAGTTTTGCGCACATTATGCCCCCTTCACAGTAGTTACACCCACACTGTGCCCTCTAACAGTAGTTATGCCCTCATTGCGCCTTTTCACAGTAGTTATGTCCACATTGTGCCCACCTCACAGTAGTTATGCCTTCATATGCCTTCATTCACAGTAGTTATTGTAACATGCCAGACCACAAGGGCAACACGTGAATGCACGGTGGGCCGATGAGGGTAGTAGCTCATTCGGTACTCACGGTTAGCAGACAGGGGAAGACAGCACAAAATCTTCCGGGGCACTCTCGGTTGCAGGGAACACCAGCCAGATGTTGATTGAGGTGCCCTTGATGGTGGTGGTGTTTAGGGTGCTTTGGCGAGCCCTTGTGTTCGTGACGCCAGCACTGTAAGGTGTAAATGATGAGTGTAGTAGTAGAAATCAAGAGTAGTCAATAGTTATCAAATAGTTGAACATTTACTAAATTACTTGTCTTCAGGCTGTCAATACAGATACCGTTCATTTGTATGGCATAAGTAATGACTCGGCAATAGGTTAAATTGTATTCCTCTTATCAGGCGCTGCTGCTACTGACGAGACTACAGCCGCGACAGCGTGATCCATGTAAACCTGGGCATGGAGGGCTGTTTGGAACTACGCCAGACCATGTGAACCGAGATATGGATGGTTAAGCTAAGTATAGCTGCGCTCTTGTGCCCATTATTTAAATCTCTTGCCTTACACATTGCCCTACTTCTCCTGAGTACGCAGATACCACTTGTGTGCCCTTTTTTTGCAGCCAAGATGCGCAAAGGGGCCCTAATTCCAATGAGTACCTTTAGGATTTCACAGGGTATTTTTACGCATTTGGATTCTCACGCTTTAGGGCCCCTAAAATGCCAGGGAAGTATAAATACCCCACATGTGACCCCATTTTGGAAAGAAGACACCCCATGGTATTCCGTGAGGGGTATGTTGAGTTCATGAAAAATTTTATTTTTGTCACAAGTTAGTGGAATATGAGACTTTGTATAAATATATTAAAAAAAAGTCTCATTTCCACTAACTTGTGCCAAAAATATAATTTTTCTGTGAACTCGACATGCCCCTCACGGAATACCTTGGGGTGTCTTCTTTCCAAAATGGGGTCACATGTGGGGTATTTATACTGCCCTGGCATTTTAGGGGCCCTAAAGCGTGAGAATCCAAATGCGTAAAAATGCCCTGTGAAATCCTAAAGGTACTCATTGGAATTAGAGCCCCTTTGCGCATCTTGGCTGCAAAAAAAGGGCACACAAGTGGTATCTGTGTACTCAGGAGAAGTAGGGCAATGTGTAAGGCAAGAGATTTAAATAATGGGCACAAGTGCGCAGCTACATGGTTCACATGGTCTGGTGTAGTTTCAAACAGCCCTCCATGCCCAGGTTCACATGGATCACGGCTGTCGCGGCTGTAGTCTCGTCAGTAGCAGCAGCGCCTGATAAGAGGAATACAATTTAACCTATTGCCGAGTCATTACTTATGCCATACAAATGAACTGTATCTGTATTGACAGCCTGAAGACAAGTAATTTAGTAAATGTTCAACTGTTTGATAACTATTGACTACTCTTGATTTCTACTACTACACTCATCATTTGCACCTTACAGTGCTAGCGTCACGAACACAAGGTCTCGCCAAAGCACCCTAAACACCACCACCATGAAGGGCACCTCAATCAACATCTGACTGGTGTTCCCTGCAACCGAGAGTGCCCCGGAAGATTTTGTGCTGTCTTCCCCATCACTGCACTGCCGACCCAGGGAGGCGTCTGCAAACCGTGAGTACCGAATGAGCTACTACCCTCATCGGCCCACCGTGCATTCACGTGTTGCCCCTGTGGTCTGGCATGTTGCAATAATTACTGTGAATGAGGGCACAATGAAGGCATAACTACTGTGAGGTGGGCATAATGTGGACATAACTACTGTGAAAAGGCGCAATGAAGGCATAACTACTGTTAGAGGGCACAGTGTGGGTGTAACTACTGTGAAGGGGGCATAATGTGGGCAAAACTATTTTGAAGGGAAGCATTGAGGGCATAACTACTGTGAGGAGGCAAAATGGGAGCATAACTACTTCGAGGGGGTACAATGTTTTAAAGGATTGGGGGTGCCAAAGGAAGGACCCGTCCTGGGTGCCAAACACCTTAGGCCCGCCACTGGTTGTCCTTACATACCAGCTCCTTCCTCCTCCTGACATTAGCAGTGACATCAAAGTGGGGCTGGTGTAGTCACCTGCTCTTTCTACATTTGTTCAGCAACATCTAGTGACCAGATCTCACCACTACAGTTCACTAAGATTGGGGTATTCTGGTAAATACAAGTTATTCCCTATCAAGGGGCGTTTCTAGGTTAAAATATTCAGGGCCTGTATGGTGGAGTGATATTATTTACATGGGACTGAATGTTGAGGGGGTGGTGTTATTTACATGGGACTGTATGTTGGTGCAACATTTAGGTGTAATGCAGGAATTATACCAGGAATTGAATATCATCATGTAACATCATAGGCTCCCAATTGCACCACTGCCTTCCCATCTCACATCCGCTCTCTTGTCCACAGGTATGTGGTACCAAATTGACAGACATTCTCACCTAATAGTTTGTTTTTGGTATGTTTGTATCAATGCAGTCTGTAGAGGAAATCTGTTTAAACCTTTTTCTTGCATCTGTCTGTGCTAATTAGACCTAATGCTCAACCCAGCTCTTCACCAGTGGCGTACCGCCAATAGCGGCAGACCACGCAACTGCTATGGGGCCCGGGGCAGGAGGGGGCCCGGTGTGGATTGAAAGCCCCACCCTCTACCATGTCTGCAGTATGGCTTGTCTTCCTGGGGCTCGGGCCCCTTCTCTTCTGTTCTGGGCCCCCTCCCCTTTTGTATGCACAGCAAAGGGTGCAAGGACTGGACAGTCTGCAGGCAGGTGAGCGTGCCACTCGCTCTCCTCTGCCTGCTGGGCGCTGCACTAGCCAACCAGCTTTTAGCAGTGCTAGGCTCCTGCTGCTGATTGGCTAGTGCATTGCAGCAGAAGGAAAAAGAAGTGAGCGGGCGGGACATGCTCACTGCCTGCTCAGTCAGCCACAGGACTCCAGCCCCCAGCGTCACATGCAAGTTGGGACCGGAGCCTGCAGCTCCAATAAGTGACAACTTTTCCTCCCTGTCCCCTCCTCCAGCTGTTGCCTGGGGGCCCGGACACTGAACTGAGCTCCAGGGTCCTGTGTGCACTACTTGCCCATGTGCTGGTTGCCTGTGGCACTGTGCACTCCAGCTCTTCTGTCATCGTGCCTGCCAGCCCTGCTGCTCCCTGGTCATACATATACACTGCTCTGTATACTGCTAGACCCCCTGCTCCCACTCTAGTAACGCTAGTTACTGCACTGTAAACAATTATCACTATGGATTCCTATGGATGAGGGGTGATAGATATTAAATATGATTATAACCTCTCCCATCTATAGTAATCCACTCATATACTGCAGTACATGGGTGATTCTATGGATGAGGGTGATAGTCATTTAATATAAACATTCAGGACTGTTCTGTATTTGGCATGTGTTTATATTAAATATGACTATCACCCCCCTCATCCATTGAAATCCATCCAACTGCAGTTTATGAGTGGATTACTATGGATGAGAGGGGTTACAGTCATATTTAATATAAAAACATGCCAAATACAGAACAGTCCTTGAATATTGTTTATATTAAATATGACTATCACCCCCCTCATCCTTGAGAATACACCAATGTACAGTAAATCAGCATATTCTTTAGGATAATGGGGGGTTATAATCAAGTGTCATCCATAGATCCCCCATAAAAGTGTCATCCACAGATCCCCCATAACAGTATCATCCAAAGACCCCCCATAACAGTGTGTCATCTACAGATCCCCCCATAACAGTATCATCCGCAGGTCCCCCATAACAGTGTGTCATCCACAGATCCCCCATAACAGTGTGTCATCCACAGATCCCCCATAACAGTATCATCCACAGATCCCCCATAACAGCGTGTGTCACCGCAGATCCCCCCCCCATCATTGTATGTCATACACAGATCCCCCCAATCACAGTGTGTTATCCACAGATCCCCATAACAGTGTGTCATCCACAGATCCTCCCATAATGGTGCCATCCATAGATCCCCCATAACAGTGTCATCCACAGATCCCCCATAACAGTGTGTCTTCCACAGATCCCCCATAACAGTGTCATCCACAGATCCCCCATAACAGTGTGTCATCCACAGATCCCCCATAACAGTGTCATCCACTGATCCCCCATAACAGTGTCATCCAAAGATCCCACATAACAGTGTCATCCAAAGATCCCACATAACAGTGTGTCATCCACAGATCCCCCATAACAGTGTGCCATCCACAGATCCCCCATAACAGTATCATCCAGAGATCCCCCATAACAGTGTCATCCACAGATCCCCCATAACAGTGTCACCCACAGATCCCCCATAACAGTGTCATCTACAGATCCCCCATAACAGTGTCATCTACAGATACCCCATAACAGTGTCATCCACAGATCCCCCATAACAGTGTGTCATCCACAGATCCCCCATCACAGTGTGTCATCCACAGATCCCCCATAACAGTGTCATCCACAGATCCCCCATAACAGTGTCATCCACAGATCCCCCATAACAGTGTCATCCACAGATCCCCCATAACAGTGTCATCCACAGATCCCCATAACAGTGTCATCTACAGATCCCCATAACAGTGTCATCCACAGATCCCCCATAACAGTGTGTCATCCACAGATCCCCCATCACAGTGTGTCATCCACAGATCCCCCATAACAGTGTGTCATCCACAGTGCCCCCATAACAGTGTCATCCACAGATCCCCCATAACAGTGTCATCCACAGATTCCCCATAACAGTGTCATCCACAGATCCCCCATAACAGTGTGTCATCCACAGATCCCCCATCACAGTGTGTCATCCACAGATCCCCCATCACAGTGTGTAGTCCACAGATCCCCCATAACAGTGTCATCCACAGTGCCCCCATAACACTATGTCATCCACAGATCCCCCATAACAGTGTCATCCACGGATCCCCCATAACAGTGTCATCCATGGATCCCACATAACAGTGTCATCCACAGATCCCCCATAACAGTGTCATCCACAGATCCCCCATAACAGTGTCATCCACATATCCCCCATAACAGTGTCATCCACATATCCCCCATAACAGTGTCCTCCACAGATCCCCCATAACAGTGTCCTCCACAGATCCTCCATAATAGTGTCATCCACAGACCACCATTAGTTCAAAGCCCACCAAAAGCACACCTTTTCATTAAAAATATTTTTTTTCTTATTTTCCTTCTCAAAAACTTGTTTGTGTAAGGTGTGTCTTATATAGTCAAAAATACGGTGTGTGAATATATATTGCTTAAATTGCACTTTATATTTGTGCGGGGAGGGAGGGGCCCAGTACTGAGTTTTGCTATGGGGCCCCATGATTTCTATGTGCGCCCCTGCTCTTCACTCCTGATATCATTCCTCATTTGTATATATTGGAGGTTTGTGGTAATTTTGGGCACATCTGGGGGCCCCATTTGGGTGTAATGCAGGAATTATACCAGGAATTGAACCAGAAGTGAATAGAAGATAATTCCATGTTCCTTAATAGTTCATTATACAGTCTTCTACACCATTGCATAAACATATTTTCACTTGTCTTTACCACTATAACCTTCATATTCCTCCGAATGTTCCATGACCCCACTATTACTAAACCAGACGAAGAGCTATTTATCTCACCTTCCCTACTATCCTCTCATCTGGCCACTTCTTCTCAACTTCTCCTACACACCTAAAGAGGACCTTTCATGTGAAAAAAAAGTTTGTACTAAGTATCATGATATGGAGAGCAGCGCCCATACATTCTTTTTTTTCACATGAAAGGTCCTCTTTAAATCTTCAAATCTAAACATGGTTAGCCACCTCTTGCTTTATCCTACACCCACTTGCTAACCCTCACTCTACTCCTTACTGCTGGAGACATATTTCCTAATCCAGAGGCCCCGCTTTGTCCCCACCATTCTATCTCCCCTAGTTTACAAAGCCTCTGCCACTAACTGCTCTCACTTCTCTAACCTCATACCCTTTCACCTGACCCCTGCTCCCCCAGTCTCTCCATCCGGAGCATTATGGAACTCGCGTTCCATTTACAACAAACTTTCCTACATCCAACCTTCAAATAGCCGTCATCTACCGTCCACCAGGCCCTGCTACTACCGACATTTTTAATACCTGGCTTCTTCACTTCTTCATATAATGGTCCTCCACAGCCCCCCACAGAGACGGACACACGCTAGATCTTGTCTTCACCCACCTCTGCTCCCTATCTAATCTCTCAAACTCTCCTTCCCTTTCTTAAATCACAATCTTCCTAAATTTTCAACCACTCTCTTCTCAACTGCCCTTCCAGTCCATAAACTAACACATCCTTGCAGAAATCTCAAACACGTCTTCATTCACACGCTCTCGGACTCTCTCTTACCACTATCCACCATATCTTCCCTTCCTGACACTGACACAGCCACTGCTTTCTATAACGCCACAATTACTTCAACCTTTGACTCAGTCGCCACTTTAAAATAAATAATACTCATAATTTACATGGGACCCTATGGCAGAGGGAGGGAAATAATGTTATTTACATGGGACTGTATGGTGGAGGGGCTGAGGAATAATAATTTCTGAGGACACTAAAGGGAGGAATATAACTACAGGGGCACTGCAGGGGGCATTATAAATACTGGGGGCACTTCAAGGTGAGCATTATAACAGTAGGGGGCAATGTAAATACTGGGGGCTATGTACGGGCATTTTAAATTCAGGAGACACTAGTCATTCTTATTACTACTTGGGGCTCTATAGAAGTGACTTTTTCATCCATCTTTTTACTACTAAGAGCTCTATGGGGGGCTTTATTACTACTGAGGCGTCCGTAGAGACCTTTATTACCACTGGAGGAACAATAGTGGGGCCTTATTTTTACTGAGGGCTCTCTGAAGGCATTATTAACCACTTTAGGACAGACCGCACGCAGATACGCGTGATTGCGGCGGTCCATCTGTTCCTCCTTGACGCGCGGGCGCGTCATTTTGCGAGAGGCGAGATTTGCTGTAAACCGTTCACAGCAGCTCATAGATCGGAAGTCATACTACAGCCTGCCAGCGATGATCAATCACTGGCAGGCTGTAGAAGTTAAATAAATGAAATCAAACAGGTATATCAGACGCTGTTTTGTTAACAGCGTCTGATATACCTGCTACCTGGTTCTCTGGTGGTCCCATTTGCTGGGATCGACCACCAGAGGACCAGGTAGCTCTGTAAAGTAGCACCAAGCACCACACTACACCCCCCCGTCACTTATTAACCTCTGATCACCCCATATAGACTCCCTGATCACCCCCCTGTCATTGATCACCCCCCTGTATGGCTCCATTCAGACGTCCATATGTGTTTTGCGGATCCACGGATCGGATCCATAAAACACGGACACTGGCAATGTGCTTTCCGCATTTTGCAGATCCGCACATTGCCAGAACTATATAGAAAATGCTTTTTCTTGTCCGCAATTGCGGACAAGAATAGGACATTTTCTATATTTTTGCGGAACGGAAGTGCAGACCCGGAAGTGCGGATCCGCAATTCCGGATCCGAGCAGGACAAAGTCTGTCCCCATAGAAATGAATGGGTCCGCAATTCCGTTCCGCAAACAGAATTGCGGACGTGTGAATGGGGCATAAGGGTCACTTATCACCGCCAGTTAGTTAGCTACTTGTTAGGTAGTTAGCGCCCAGCCCACCGCACCGCAGTCACTGATTTTGGCAGAGATTTTTTAATCCACGATGATTGATACGAATGAAGAAATCTGTGCCGTTCATTTATTTATTTTTTTCAGCCCAGAGGCTGAACGGAAAAAAAAAATCTCATTACCCGTATGCTCAATATAAGGAGAATAGCAGAAACTCCTAATGCTGGCCATACGTGTAATGATTGCGGAGACCCTCAAATGCCAGGGCAGTACAAACACCTCACATGTGACCCCAGTTTGGAAAGAAGACACCCCAAGGTACAGTATTCCGTAAGGGGTATGGTGAGTTCATGTAACATTTAATTTTTTGTCACAAGTTAGTGGAATATGAGACTTTGTAAAAAAAAAATATATATACCGTATATACTCGAGTATAAGCCGAGTTTTTCAGCACAAAATTTGTGCCGAAAAACACAAACTCGGCTTATACTCGAGTCATATACTCGAGACGGAGCGGGAGGAGGAGCTGGGGGCGGGCATTTGCGGCAGGCGAGCGCAGCATGACTGACTAATGTCACGTGCCTGCCCGGCCTGCTTTATGAATGAAGCAGGCGGCGCAGGCACGTGACGTCAGTCACGCTGCGCTCGCCCGCCCGGTCTGCCTGGAGGATTCAGTGCGGCATGTGAGGAGGTAAGGTATTTGAGGAGGGGCAAGAGTATAATTGAATTTTAAAACTTTACAGGAGCGGTAATGGGGGTGGGGGAAGGGGGGCTGTGGATGGCACTGTTATGGGATGAGGGGGCTGTGGATGGCACTGTTATGGGATGAGGGGGCTGTGGATGGCACTGTTATGGGATGAGGGGGCTGTGGATGGCACTGTTATGGGATGAGGGGGCTGTGGATGGCACTGTTATGGGATGAGGGGCTGTGGATGGCACTGTTATGGGATGAGGGGCTGTGGATGGCACTGTTGTGGGATGAGGGGGCTGTGGATGGCACTGTTATGGGATGAGGGGGCTGTGGATGGCACTGTTATGGGATGGGGGGGGGCTGTGAATGGCACTGTTATGGGATGGGGGGGGGCTGTAAATGGCACTGTTATGGGATGGGGGGCTGTGGATGCCATCCACAGATCCCCCATAACAGTGCCATCCACAGATACCCCCCATAACAGTGACATCCATTTCCACCTCGGCTTATACTCGAGTCACTACTTTTCCCAGTTTTTTTAGGGTAAAATTAGGGGGGTCGGTTTATACTCGGGTCGGCTTATACTCGAGTATATACGGTATATATAAATTTCCGCTAACTTGTGCAAAAAAAAAAAAATTCTGTGAACTCGCCATGCCCCTCACGGAATACCTTGGGGTGTCTTCTTTCCAAAATGGGGTCACTTGTGGGGTATTTATACTGCCTTGGCATTTTAGGGGCCCTAAAGCGTGAGAATCCAAATGCGTAAAAATGCCCTGTGAAATCCTAAAGGTACTCATTGGAATTAGGGCCCCTTTGCGCATCTTGGCTGCAAAAAAGTGGCACACATGTGGTATCGCCGTACTCAGGAGAAGTAGGGCAATGTGCTTTGGCGTGTATTTTTATATATACCCATACTTTGTGTGAGAAATATCTCTGTAAACGACAACTTTTTAAATTTTTTATACAAAGTTGTCAATTTACAGAGATATTTCTCTCACCCAACATGGGTATATGTAAAAATACACCCCAAAACACATTGCCCTACTTCTCCTGAGTACGGCGATACCACATGAGTGACACTTTTTTGCAGCCCGGGTGCGCAAAGGGGCCCAAATTCCAACGAGTACCTTTAGGTTTTACAGGACTGCCCAAAATGCCAGAACAGTAAACACACCCCACAAATGACCCCATTTCGGAAAGTAGACACCCCAAGGTATTCACTGAGGAGCATAGTGAGTCCGTGGGAGATTTTATTTTTTTTTTTTGCCAGAAGTTAACAGAAATGGAAACTTTATTATTTTTATTTTTTTCCTCAGAAAGTGTCATTTTCCGATGACTTGTGAAAAAAAATGAAATGATACATGAACTCACCATGCCCCTTCGCGAATACTTTGGGGTGTCTTCTTTCTAAAATGGAGTAATTTGGGGGGTATTTTTACTATCCTGGCATTCTAGCACCTGAGGAAACATAACAGGTGCTCAGAATTTTGAGCGGCAGGTGCCATATTCGATTTCGACGAAATTTGCGAATATTCGAAAGAATATTCGTTTCATATTCGTCGAAATCGAATATTAGTCATTATTCTAGTTATTGCGATTAATATGCGATTTAAATAATCGCGTATTGCGATTTTAACTTGGGCTACTTTCCTATTGGCTTCATGGCTAGAATTATAGTGAAGATGACGAATATGACGAATGTATTCGTCATATTCCTCAAAACGAAGATAACGAAGTATTCTCAATCTTCGTTTTAGCAACCTATTCGTCAACTTCGCTAATTCTAGCAATCAAATAGGAGGGTTGACTATAGAGACAGCTGTGTTTAATTCGCTATGCGATTATATGACTTTGCTTTTTTTAATACAATAATTATATTACTTGATAATTATTATAATTATTCTATTTATATTATTAAAATAAATAATAATATAATCGCATAGCGAATTAAACACAGCTGTCTCTATAGTCAACCCTCCTATTTGATTGCTAGAATTAGCGAAGTTGACGAATAGGTAGCTAAAACAAAGATGGAGAATACTTTGTTATCTTCGTTTTGAGGAATATGACGAATACATTCGTCATATTCGCTAATTCTACCAAGCCAAGAACGTCTCCATACTAAAATGTACTGTCGGATTTGAGAATTACGTTGAAATCACAATGAGATTAATATAACTTGAATTAATCGCATTGCGATTTCCACTTAGACCTGGTTTACTATGGTTGGCTTGGTAGAATTAGCGAATATGACGAATGTATTCGTCATATTCCTCAAAACGAAGATAACGAAGTATTCTCCATCTTCGTTTTAGCAACCATAGTAAACCATGTCTGTTGAAATCGCAATGCGATTAATTCAAGTTATATTAATCGCATTGCGATTACAACTTAGCAGTGCACTGCTATCTCACATATCAGGCTAGAATTAACAAATATGGAATATAGCAGCAGTGCTAAGTAGAAATCGCAATGCGATTACTTCAAGTTATATTAATCGCATTGCGATTTCAACTTAGAGCTGGGTTTATAATGGGTCAGCTTGCTAGAATTAACGAAGTTAACGAATATGGAATATATTATAGCAGTGCTAATTGAAATTGCAATGCGATTAATATAACTTGGAGTAATCGCATTGCGATTTCTACTTAGCACTGCTGCTATATTCCATATTCGTTAATTCTAGCCTAATATGTAAGATAGCAGTGCTAAGTTGTAATCGCAATGCGATTAATATAACTTGAATTAATCGCATTGCGATTTCAACGTAATTCTCAAATCCGACAGTACATTTTAGTATATGGAGACGTTCCCATGGTGATGGGGACGCTCCATGAGCATGGAAGTCGGCAGAAGCGGCAACGGGCACTGACTGGAGCAGCCGGGAAGCCAGGAATCATCAGGACAGGTAAGAACTACTTTTGGAAAGTGGGAAAGAAAAAAATATAACTAAAAAAAAAAAAAAAAGACGAATATTCGAAATGGTGCATTAATAGCGCTACATTCGAAATATTCGTGAATTAGCGAAGTGCCGATATTCGCGATAAAAATTCGCTATTCGAATATTCGCGCTTAACACTACTCAGAAAGTCAGAGCTGCTTCAAAATGCGGAAATTCACTTTTTTGCACCATAGTTTGTAAACGCTTTAACTTTTACCCAAACCAATACATATGCACTTATTGGATTTTTTTTTTATCAAAGACATGTAGAACAATAAATTTATAGAAAAATTTATATAGAAATGTAGTTTAAAAAAAAAAATTTACAACAGAAAGTGAAAAATGTCATTTTTTTGCAAACATTTCGGTCATGTTTGATTAATAGCAAAAAAAAGTTAACATGTCAGCAGCAATGAAATACCACCACATGAAAGCTCTATTAGTGAGAAGAAAAGGAGGTAAAATTCATTTGGGTGGTAAGTTGCATGACGGAGCAATAAACCGTGAAAGTGGTGTAGTGCAGAATTGTAAAAAGTGGCCTGGTCATTAAGGGTGTTTAAGCTAGGGGGCTGAGGTGGTTAATACTGCAGAGCTCTTCTACTAATGGAGGCACTCTTGGGGAGCATTATCACTGTTGGGGGCACTGTAGGGGGCTGTATTACTAATGAGGGCATTCTAGAAGGGAATTACTATTGGTGGGACTTTGAGGAGCACTATTACTATGGGGTGGACTATCTGTATGGCACTCATTTTTCTTCAGGATAGTATTTGGGGGTACTGGGGAGCACAGCGAGCAGCTGGATAACACTGTTGGGACTCAAGGTTGGGGGATGATAATAGAAAAGTGAGGAAGAGCTGAAAGAAGTTGTCCGGCCCGAATAGAGAAGATGATGACAGAGAAGATCTACATCGGAGGAGACGTCACCTGGAAGGCACTGGATGTGAGAGGTATGTGCTGCTGTATAGCAAGTACAGTGAAATGTCTTTAGTGCTCGAATGTGCGGGGAGGTGGGGGGGTCGAGAAATGGGCCATATGTATTGGGGATTGGGCCACGGATCTTTTGAGACTTGCAATGCCCCTGCCCCTATCTATAGGATAGGGGATAAATCAGATCGGTGGGGGTCCTACCGCTGGGAGCCCCACCGATCACGAGAACGGGGGCCCTGTATATTCCGCATAACTTATACCTACCCAAAAACCACTTTAAAGGGGTTTTCTGAGATTTTTATACTGATGAGTGACCTCTCCCCTGCGGGAACAGCATCAGTCTTCGCTGGGCCCTGCTTTTTAATCATTCTCTGGAGACCTTCCCTGTCAGAGCTTCTTCCCTACCCACTGGCGTAGCTATAGGGGTCGCAGAGGCGCAGTTGCGACCGGGCCCATAAGCCAGGGGGGCCCAGAAGGCCACCCCTTGCCAGAAGTGCTCTGCTAATTACCCATTTTCTTTTTGTAAGATGCAGTGCATCTTATAAAGCGAATACTAGAGAACACTTCCATATTGGAAGCGCTCACTAGCCTTCAGGAGGAGGAGGAGAGAAGCGCTGCCTGCGCTGTACTCACCCCTCCTCTTTGGTCTCCTCCAGGATGTGCTGTGTGCAGTTCCTTCTCCTGCAGGGCATCTCCTCCAGAGGTGGCAGCAAGCCCCTCCCCCCAGCAATCAGCTGAGGACTGGAGTAGGTGGGGCTACAAGCTATAGTTAGCATTTACAGCAGAAACCTGCAGGACCTTTGGTGATGTCACAGTCACCTGATTAAGGTCCTTTAGCCAAGCAGGGCACAGGAGGAGGACTGAACTGTGACCATGAAGGAGCATGTGACCAGTGATGTCACAGACCTCCTAACAACTCTAGCATCTACTGTGTGAAGTAGGTAAGTGTCATCTATGTGATGTGTGTATAGGGGTCATCTCTATGTGTGTGATGTGTGTATAGGGGTCATCTCAGTGTGTGATGTGTGTATAGGGGTCATCTCTATGTGTGTGATATGTGTATAGGGGTAATCTCAGTGTGTGATGTGTGTATAGGGGTCATCTCAATGTGTGTGATGTGTGTATAGGGGTCATCTCAGTGTGTGTGATGTGTGTATAGGGGTCATCTCAGTGTGTGATGTATGTGTGTATATATGGGGTGTTCTCTGTATAGTGCACTGTGTTAATATATAGGGTGTCATCTATATAGTGCGGTATGTGTATATACGGTGTCATCTATATTGTATGGTATGTATAGGGTGTCCTCTGTGTAGTGTGGTGTGTGTATATAGGGTGTCCTCTGTATAGTGTGGTGTGTGTATATAGGGTGTCATCTATATAGTGCGGTGTATGTATATAGGGTGTCCTCTGTATAGTGTGGTGTGTGTATATAGGGTGTCATCTATATAGTGCGGTGTGTGTATATAGGGTGTCATCTATATAGTGCGGTGTGTGTATATAGAGTGTCTTCTGTATAGTGGGTGTGTGTGTATAGGGTGTCCTCTGTATATTTCAGTGTGTGTGTAGGGTGTCATCTATATAGTCCGGTGTGTCTGTTTATAGGGTGTTCTCTGTACAGTCCGGTGTGTCTGTTTATAGTGTGTTGTCTGTATAGTGGAGTGTGTGTCAGTATATAGGGTGTGATCTATATAGTGTGGTATGTGTATATAGGGTGTACTCTGTATATTTCAGTGTGTATGTAGGGTGTCCTCTGTATAGTCCTGTGTGTCTGTTTATAGGTTGTCCTCTGTATAGTGGAGTGTGTGTATATAGGGTGTCTTCTGTATAGTGGAGTGTGTGTGTATAGGGTGTACTCCGTATATTTCAGTGTGTGTGTAGGGTGTCCTCTGTATAGTCCGGTGTGTCTGTTTATAGGGTGTCCTCTGTATAGTGGAGTGTGTGTCTGTTTATAGGGTGTGATCTATATAGTGTGGTGTGTGTATAGGGTGTCCGCTATATAAGTAGAAGTATTAGTACTGTGGTCTATGGAGAACATGATTACTAGAGATGGCCCGAACTATCCGCCGGCGAACAGTTCCCGGCGAACATAGCTTGTTCGCGTTCGCCTCTGCCGGGCGAACACATGCGATGTTCGGTCCGCCCCCTATACATCATCATTGAGCAAACTTTGACCCTGTACCTCACAGTCAGCAGACACATTCCAGCCAATCAGCAGCATACCCTCCCTCCCAGACCCTCCCACCTCCTATACAGCATCCATTTTAGATTCATTCTGAAGCTGCAGTCTTAGTGAGAGGAGGGAGACTGTAACTGCTGCTGATTTAATTGGGAAATTGATAGCTAGGCTAGTGAATTCAGTGTCCACTCCAGTCCTGAAAGACTCATCTGATCTCTGCTGTAAGGACAGCGTCCTGACAGCACCCCAAAAAGCCCTTTTAGGGCTGCAACATTAGTCTGCTTTTTTTTTCTTTATATACATATTGCAGTTGCCTGGCCTGCCTGTGTGTGAGGAGCTGCAGGCCCACAGACTGTAGTGTGCCCACTGCCCACTGCCAGTGCTCACCCCTGTCATTCCGTGTGGCACAGGACTTTGCTTAAAAAAGGCACTTAATTTTTACACTTTAATCTAAGGTTAGTTGCCTGCCAGTGTGTGTCAGGCTGACTTCCACTGACTGTAGTGTGCCCACTGCCAGTGCCCACCACTCATACCGGCTGGCACAGGACTTTGCATAAAAAGGCATTTAATTTTTACACTTTAGTGTAATTTCAGCTGCTTGCCTGCTGCTAGTGTGTGTCAGGCCGACTTCAACTGACTGTAGTGTGCCCACTGCCAGTGCCCACCCCTGTCATCCCGTGTGGCACAGGACTTTGCTTAAAAAAAGGCACTTCATTTTTACACTTTAATCTAAGGTTAGTTGCCTGCCAGTGTGTGTCAGGCTGACTTCCACTGACTGTAGTGTGCCCACTGCCAGTGCCCACCACTCATACCGGCTGGCACAGGACTTTGCTTAAAAAGGCATTTAATTTTTACACTTTAGTGTAATTTCAGCTGCTTGCCTGCTGCTAGTGTGTGTCAGGCCGACTTCAACTGACTGTAGTGTGCCCACTGCCAGTGCCCACCCCTGTCATCCCGAGTGGCACAGGACTTTGCTTAAAAATAGGCACTTAATTTTTACACTTTAATCTAAGGTTAGTTGCCTGCCAGTGTGTGTCAGGCTGACTTCCACTGACTGTAGTGTGCCCACTGCCAGTGCCCACCACTCATACCGGCTGGCACAGGACTTTGCTTAAAAAGGCATTTAATTTTTACACTTTAATGTAATTTCAGCTGCTTGCCTGCTGCTAGTGTGTGTCAGGCCGACTTCAACTGACTGTAGTGTGCCCACTGCCAGTGCCCCTCCGCGAATACTTTGGGGTGTCTTCTTTCTAAAATGGTGTAATTTGGGGGGTATTTATACTATCCTGGCATTCTAGCACCTGAGTAAACATAACAGGTGCTCAGAATTTTGAGCGGCAGGTGCCATATTCGATTTCGACGAAATTCGCGAATATTCGAAAGAATATTTGTTTCATATTCGTCGAAATCAAATATTAGTCATTATTCTAGTTATCGTGATTAATATGCGATTTAAATAATTGCGTATTGCGATTTTAACTTATGCTACTTTCCTATTGGTTTCATATCTAGAATTATAGTGAAGATGACGAATATAACGAATATATTCGTCATATTCCTCAAAACGAAGATAACGAAGTATTCTCCATCTTCGTTTTAGCAACCTATTCGTCAACTTCGCTAATTCTAGCAATCAAATAGGAGGGTTGACTATAGAGACAGCTGTGTTTAATTCGCTATGCGATTATATTACTTTGCTTTTTTAATAGAATAATTGCATTACTTGATAATTATTATAATTATTCTATTTATATTAATAAAATATATAATATAATCGCATAGCGAATTAAACACAGCTGTCTCTATAGTCAACCCTCCTATTTGATTGCTAGAATTAGCGAAGCTGACGAAAAGGTAGCTAAAACGAAGATGGAGAATACTTTGTTATCTTCGTTTGAGGAATATATGACGAATACATTCGTCATATTCGCTAATTCTACCAAGCCAAGAACGTCTCCATACTAAAATGTACTGTCGGGATTTGAGTACTGTTGAAATACTAATGCGATTAATATAACTTGAATTAATCGCATTGCGATTTCTACTTAGACCTGGCTTTACTATGGTTGGCTTGGTAGAATTAGCGAATATGACGAGATGTATTCGTCATATTCCTCAAAGCGAAGATAGCAGTATTCTCCATCTTCGTTTAGCAACCATAGTAAACCATGTCTGTTGAAATCGCGCAATGCGATTAATTCAGAGTTATATTAATGCATTGCGATTACAACTTAGCAGTGCACTGCTATCTTACATATTAGGCTAGAATTAACGAATATGGAATATAGCAGCAGTGCTAAGTGAAATCGCAATGCGTTACTTCAAGTTATATTAATCGCATTGAGATTTCAACTTAGAGCTGGGTTTATAATAGGTCAGCTTGCTAGAATTAACAGAAGTTAACGAATATAGAATATATTATAGCAGTGCTAATTGAAATGCAGCGCGATTAATATAACTTGGAGCAATCGTGTGCGATTTCCGGCGAAACAACATGCCAGTGAGGCGCTTGATATCGACAGCCCGACACGTTGGAATTCAACACTCCTAATGTTCGACCGCCTGCTCCAACAAGAAAAAGCCGTCAGCAGTATTTGTATGACCGGGGTGCTAGGACAGCCTCTGCGGAGCTGGGAATCTTTTGCCACGTTACTGGACACTCATGCGCAATGCCTGTAGGCTTATGCGTCCTTTGAGGAGGTGACAAACCTAGTCAGTCGCACCGAAAGGCACCATCAGCGACCTCATCCCATTTGTTTTCTTCCTGGAGCGTGCCCTGCGAAGAGTTCTGGATCAGGCTGTAGATGAGCGTGAAGAGGAAGAGGAAGAGTTGTGGTCACCATCACCACCAGAAACAGCCTTGTCATCATCGCTTGCCGGACCTGCAGCAACGCTGGAAGAGGAGTATGAGGAAGAGGAGTCAGAGGAGGAATGTGGCGGCTTTGAGGAGGAGGAAGACCAACCACAGCAGGCACCCCAGGGTGCTCGTTGTTGTCACCTATCTGGGACCCATGGTGTTGTACGTGGCTGGGGAAGAACAGACCGTCAATGACATCAGTGAGGACGAGAGCGGGAAATGAGTAGCTCTGCATCCAACCTTGTTCAAATGGGGTCTTTCATGCTGTCATGTCTGTTGAGGACCCACGTATAAAAAGGATAAAGGAGAACGATCTGTACTGGGTGGCCACGCTACTAGACCCCGGTATAAGCAGAAAGTGGCAGAAATGTTGCAAATTACCGAAAGTCGGAAAGGATGCAGCAGTTCAAAACCAAACTAAAAAATATGCTTTACACAGCTTATAAGGGGATGTCACAGCACAACGGGAATCTAACAGGGGAAGAGGTGAGTGTAATCCTCCTCCTACCACGGCGGCAAGGACTGGACGATTTACAGATGTGTTGTTGATGGAGGACATGCGGAGCTTTTCAGTCCTACTCATCGCCACAGCCCTTCGGGATCAGCCTTAGAGAACGACTCGACCGACAGGTAGCAGACTACCTCGCCTTAACAGCAGATATCGACACTCTGAGGAGCAATGAACCCCTTCACTACTGGGTGTGCAGGCTTGACCTGTGGCCTGAGCTATCCCAGTTTGCGATAGAACTTCTGGCCTGCCCTGCTTCAAGTGTCCTGTCAGAAAGGACCTTCAGTGCAGCAGGAGGCATTGTCACTGACAAGAGAAGTCGCCTCGGTCAAAAAAGTGTTGATTACCTCACCTTCATAAAGATGAATGAGGCATGGATCCCGAAGGGACTGACAGTGGGGGATACGTTTGACTAACAAAAGGCCTGATTACATGCCTTGGCCTCAAAATGGTCCCCACGCTGCTGTATTTAATGTCTGCATACCGGATGACTTTCGTGAATTCTCCACCACCAACTAGGGTTCAAGCCGCAATGTTTTAGTCACTTTTCTGCCTGGAAAACATCAATTTTCCGGCCGCTGCTACAATAAGCGGCTGCAACAGTGCCATTATTTTTCAGGCATGTGTACATGCCTAATTTTCTGTCTATGGTGCAGCACTGTGGCTGCAAAAACAAACCAAAAAAAAAGGCACATACAAGTGTCAATTCCCCTTCGTGATCGTTACCTTGTTGTGGTGAAGGGGCTTGCGTATCACAATGAAGCAATCATCATCACCTCTATAAGTGTGTTGGCAATGTTGCCACACCCCAGATGATAAGGCCGTTGCTTCATTATGGTCAGACCAAAAGCGATCGGGTGGCCACGCTACTAGACCCCGGTATAAGCAGAAAGTGGCAGAAATGTTGCAAATTACCGAAAGTCGGAAAGGATGCAGCAGTTCAAAACCAAACTAAAAAATATGCTTTACACAGCTTATAAGGGGATGTCAATGGGGGATTCGACAATGGTTAATCAATTCGACCGGATAGGGTCGTAACAGGGATTAAACTGATAGCAATAGTACTACTATATTGTATGGTGTGTATAGGGTATCATCTATATAATGTGGTGTGTGTATAGGGTGTCCGCTATATAAGTGGAAGTATTAGTACTGTGGTCTATGGAAAACATGATTACTAGTATGGGCACAATGGGGGCATTATTCCTAATTGGAGGCACTGTTAACACTATGCATTCTGGGAGATAATTGTTTCTACTGGGACTTTGGGGGCACTATTACTGTGGGGGTGCTGAGAAGATGTGAGGAGGATGATGGAAAAGTAGGAAACTAAAATGTCTGTTTGTCAAACTCTGTAGAGACAAGATGCAGCTGAAAGAAATCATCATGGCGGTCTGGTCTGAATAGAAAAGATGAGGAAAGAGAACGTCTACATCAGAGGAGAGGTATGTGGGGCTGTATTATCCTGTATGTTCTGTAGTGCTGTATGTAATAACTATTTCTTTAAAAGGGTTATCCAACCCCTATAATGCCCAGCCCCCCACCCCAATGCCCGTGCCCCTCATATAGATTATACTTACTCCGTTCCACGGAGTGCACCTGATGCAATAGCAGGCTGCGACTGGGACGAGCTTGCCCATCGTCACCCGTGATGCTAGGGAGCCTCTTCCTTGTCGGGGCCTGCTATTGGCTGCTACCCTCCCACAATGTCACCTGATGTTTTGTTTAACGTGACGGGGAGAAGCAGTGGCTGCCGTGTTGGGATCAGGAGCGACACGGATGTCAGGGAGAACGCTAAGTATAATCCATTTGAGGGGCCTGGGCATTGGGGTCATGTTTTAGATGTTGGACAACCCCTTTAACAGTAGGGTTTGAAGGAAGGGGTTAGGTTGAGAATTTGAAATGCCGTTTCCATTTTTGCCTCAGGCATCAAAAAGGCTAGGTGCACCCCTGTCCCTGCCACAAAGCACTGAGGGAAGGAGGGGGCCCAAGCTGAACTCTTGCACCAGGGCCCATGAGCATTTAGCTACGCCCCTGTCCCTACCTAATGGCTAAAAGTCAGGAAAGTGACATGAAGAAAAAAAGGGCACTCACCTATTCACTGCCAGTTTCTTTCCAGTTCCAAAGCTCCAGCCCCCGCTCCTTCTGGTCCCCAGTGATCTGGCAGTGTGACATCCTGTCCATGGTTACAAGTACCTCTGCAGCCATTCATTGGAATCAGTGGTGACTTGTCCCCTCAGCGGTCACATGCTATTTGAGGACACGTCAGCACTGAGGCTGACAAATGGCCGCAGAGGTGCACGTGACCACTGATGATACTTCACACTTCTGGTCCACTGGGGACCGGAAGAAACAGGAGCCTCGGAGCCCCCTTATTCAGGATTACTGGAGCATAAAGGTCCACATTTGAAATGTTATTGCACCTAGGGGCTGTAAACTGCAATAATATTTGGTGTAAATTGACATATTTTTGGCACACTTTACCACATCTGGTTTTACATCAATCTCTGAGCTTAACAATGGGGCACGGCTTAGTGGGAAAGGGTGCAAACTAAAATGTGTCATTTTGCAACACAAATCTGGTGTAAAATTCTGTCACAAAGTAAGCCGACCAATAGCGGCCATGACGTTAGACAAGAGTGTCTAGCCATGTGCCAGATTTATCACCCACCATGAGCCACTGTGATATATTTGGTGCAGGTCTAGACAGGCTGTCTTTACACGGTCTACGGGATTAGTAAATCTTCCTCATAGTTCCACAGACAGTAAGTGCTCCATTACGGTCAATTCCCTCCTCAGCCCAGTACATAGAGGCAGTGGCATAGGGATTGCCATAGCAATGGCTATGGGGCCCTACGCCACTCGAGGCGCGGGCCACCGGCTGAGGAGCGCAGTCTTGCTGGGGGCGCCGGCGCTGCTTCTCCCCACCCAGCGCCGCCTCCTAGCTAATTTATTCATTGCACTTGCCTCTGTAATTGAAGAGAAGCACCGTAATCTCACACAGGCGAACTGGCAGAGGCATCGAAGTGCGCATGCGCTGTCTTTCTGGCCTCTGCCAGTGCGCCTGTGTGAGATTACGGCGATTCTCTTCAATTACAGAGGCAAGTGCAGTGAATAAATTAGCTAGCAGGCGGCGGGGAGGAGATCTGTGGATGACACTGAAAGGGAGATCTGTGGATGACACTGAAGGGGGGATCTGTGGATGACACTGAAGGGGGGATCTGTGGATGACACTTAAGGGGGGATCTGTGGATGACACTGGAGGGGGGATCTGTGGATGACACTGAAACGGGGATCTGTGGGTGACACTGGTACGGGGATCTGTGGATGACTTTTAAGGGGGGATCTGTGAATGACACTTAAGGGGGGATCTGTGGATGACACTTGAGGGTGGATCTCTGGATGACTCTTAAGGGGGGGATCTGTGGATGACACTTAAGGGGGGATCTGTGGATGCCACTTAAGGGGAATCTGTGGATGACATTTAAGGGGGATCTGTGGATGACACTTAGGGGGATCTGTAGATGACACTTAGGGGGGATCTGTGAATGACACTTAAGGGGGTATCTGTGGGTGACACTTAAGGGGATGTGTGGATGGCACTTAAGGGGGATCTGTGGATGACATTTAAGGGGGATCTGTGGATGACACTTAGGAGGGGATCTGTTGATGACATTTAGGGGGGATCTGTGGATGACACTTAGGGCTATCTAGGGAGGGGTGTGAGGATGTTGGGGCGAGAGGTCCTGGAGGGGTGTTTGATGGGAGCTCTGGAAGGGCTCAGCAGTGATATCCTTATCTGCATACATCCGATGTTGGAAGGAGCTGCAATGCAACCTCTTCTTTTGCCTGGTTGTAGGTTAAAGAAGCCCCCCTTTAGTTAGCTGTGGTCTCAGCTGCTGCAAAGAACATTACTGTCTGGATGTCCCCATTGATATTGCGGTCCCTCTAGCAGGTAATATGGCTGGTACAGTGGTAGTTCCACCCCTGAGCATTGAGACCCTTTTAAACAGTTGATCGGCTGGGGTGCTGGATGTGGGGCCCCCACTAATCAGATATTGATGACCCTTACTGAAGATGAGATAATTAATATTTATTTCCTGGAAAACCCCCATTATGTAACAATATTGTCAGGCAGATCTGTGGTGTAGAAATATGAACTGCAATGATGGAGGATCAGGAGATTTCACAATGAATCACACAGAAAAGAAGACACAGACACAGTGAATTAAAGCTGAATAATTATTTTTATTCCTATCTATTATTAAATTTGGACTAATTAACCATCCAGTACTCTTTATAGAATTTACTGCGTAAGAAGATGAGAACCAGAGGAAGGCAAAACATAACCCCCCTGTGGGGGGAAAAAATTCCTTCCTGACCCCATCAACTGGCGATCGGCTACTCCCTGGTTCTCTGCAGTGTCAGCACTGGATGGGGGCCCTGTCACACCTTATATGTAATATTGTTCTAAGTCTAATATATATTTCTATCTTATCGCTATATTTATCTTATTTATGGCTTATTTATAACTAATACTTATCTTATATCTTACAATATCTATTTAAGGCTACTTTCACATCTGTGTTTTTGCTGGATCCGTCATGGGTTCAGCAAAATGCATCCAGTATATAATACATCCATCTGCATCCGTTCGTAATGGATCCGTCACTAAATCCATTGTAAGTCAATGGGCGCCGAATCTGTTTTTTTCGTGTTCGAAAAAATGGATCCGTGACCATTGACTTACATCGTGTTTCATAACGAATCCGTCTTGATCAGTATCCCATGACGTCCTCAAAAACGCTGCTTACAGAGCTTTTGTGTGCGTCATGGGAACGCAATGGAATAGAATGCATTCTGGCGCACTCCGTTCCGTTCAGTTCGGTTTTGTTCCCATTGACAATAAATGGGGACAAAACTGAAGCGTGTTCCCCTGCTTTTCAGATCCTATGATATTAATAGTGGAAAGGGAAAGTGCAGTGAAAGTAGCCTAATAGCTATTTTATATATCCCTAAATCTTACCTTATACAACCCCTTATAGCTAAATAATCATGTAACTGGTCACAGACATAAAAAGCAACTGATGGGCGACTGATGGATGACTTATTAGTCACTCGCTCATGTTATTGGGCCGATAACATTATAAAATCAAATAACCCTGCACAGACGAGGAATATCAGATATCATTATAACCCTCCTGTGTGCTCTTCTATAAGGTCTGATCGGCCCCTATAAGGCTGACAACATCAATGATAGATTATACCCAACACATAATGAAGCATGGCGGGTCATGTTGTCAGACTGATTGTCAGCAGTGCAGGGAATGTTAGACTGTAAAACATTCAGAATCGTGTTTAGGTGACAACTTATGTCTATGGCCATTTTTACCTAGTGCTTAACTTACAGCTATCTTATCTCTAACTTCTTATTTTCTATTATACTTATCTTATATCTTACATAACTTATCTCTATATTATATATCAGGTCCTGTCACACTGGCAGATATTCTGTCCGGTAAAGATCGGTAACACCATGTTGTTTGGCGCTCGTTACCTACATGTATATGCAGCAATTATCATAAGTATGGGGATGAATGATCGGTGATAGGATCATTAATCCCCATACAGTGTTCATTTGTCGGCAGCATATGCCGATTACACAGGGTGATGTGCTGCCAACAAACAAGCATTTCTAATGCCACATAAAAGATCTGATCACCGATAAGCGAGGATTTTGTACACACGGCAATGATCAGGAGAAGGGACAGCGGTGCTAACACTTGTTCTCGATCATCCGTCTGTGGAACAGGACCTGATTATGGCTCCCCTTTATCTAATCTCTAATATATCTTCTATCTTTCTTACACATTTATGGCATACCTACAGCCTGATATGTGCTGTTCTCACCTCTGGGAATCTCATCTATGGAGAGAATGAGGGTCCCTTGTCCCATTAGGAGTCAATGAAGAGGTTTGGAAATACCATAAATGTATAAGGTGGGAATACCCCTTTACCTTATACTTATACCTATCTGATAACTATGGCTACTTTCACATCTGCGCTTTCCCTTTCCGCTATTGAGATCCGTCATAGGATCTCAATAGCGGGGGAAACGCTTCTGTTTTGTCCCCATTAATTTTCAATGGGGACAAAACTGAACTGAACGAAACGGAGTGCGCAAGTCTGCATTCCTTTCCGTTTGGTTGCGTCCCCATCACGGACAGAATAACTCTATAAGCAGCGTTTTTCTGTCCGCGATGTGGTTACTCACAATGTAATCCAATGGGGAAGGATCCGTTTTCTCGGACACTATTGAAAATGGATCCGCCCCCCCCATTGACTTTCAATAGTATTCATGATGGATCCGTCATGGCTATTTTAAAGATAATACAACTGGATCCGTTCATAACAGATGCAGATGGTTGTACTATCATGACGGAAATGTTTTTGCTGATCCATGACGGATCCAGCTGAAACGCTGGTGTGAAAGTAGCCTAAGTTATATTAAACCTACGCTTATCAGTTTACTATCTGATATGTAAGTTACTGCTCTCTTATATCTGATAACTTATCCTTATCCTATCCCTATCCTATAATTGTGCTATATTTTGTATTTTTATTTATTTTTTTTGCACCTATTATATCTATCTAATGACCATTTTGTCTTAAAGAATAAATGCACTTTTTCAAAACTGTTAATGTGTCACAGTTACATATCAAAGGTTTTGATCCTGGGGGTCCGAGTGCTGAGATCCCCCACTGATGGTTAAAACGAGGAGTTAGCGCTATTTCTCCTCACTGCTGTACACGGAAATGAAGATGGGGTCAGTAGAAATTCAATGAGGCCGTCTTCATTTCTGTCCTCAGCAGGAGGAGAAACAACGATAACTACTCGTCCTAGTGATTGGTGGGGGTCTCAGCACTCAGACCCCAACGATCACTATGTCACTATGACATATCAAAAGTTTTGAAAAACTGCAGGTACCCATTATATCTAACTTATTCATCTAATATCTATCTAATGTCTAACCATTTTTAGGCTGTTCGGACCTCCTTTATCCCCCTTCTCCCTGTCTTACCCTCTGTTACACCTAACTTATTCCTTTCTATAATAAGCCTTACCCCTATGGTATATCTAATATGTACCAGAACATGTATACGTTCTTCTCCTCCAGTATATATGATGGTTCTTTCTAATCTATGACTGTTAATTACCTATATTACTTCAGTCTACCTTATATTTAAAGGGCATCTGTCAGCAGATTTGTACCTGTGAAACTGGCTGACCTGTTACATGTGCGCCTGGCAGCTGAAGGCATCTGTGTTGGCACCATGTTCATTTTCATATATTAAAATATGGGACCAAACATGGGACCAACACAGATGCCTTCAGCTGCCAAGCGCACATGTAACAGGTCAGCCAGTGTCATGGAACAAATCTGCTGACAGATGCCATTTAAAGGGGTATTCCCATCTGGCCCATTCATGGCTAAGATCGAAATACCCGTTGTATGCAGAGGCCAGAGACGGGCAGGGTTACTGAAGCAGCAGAGTGGGTTGTGTTACACTGTTTCTGTATCTCCAGAGCTATGGAAATATCATGGCGTGCTATGCAGCGCTGTTTCCCTAGTTCCTATTCACCTCTATGGTAGTTACTATAACAGCGTAGCACAATCTACATGGCAGCTTCTGTAATCCCGGCCTCCTCTGCCCGCCTCATACAATGGGTATTCTGATCTTAGCCATATCTTATCATTTTCTTATATGTAACTTATACCTATGTTATGTCTTATATTCATCTTAAAGCGAATCTCCAGTTTATCCCATTAGAAATTTACTATGTTCTGTTTTTAAAAAATCCACATATTACCCTGAATGAAAAAAAGTAAATTGTGTGTATGTCAGCAGAATTTAAGGGAAGTGCCTCAAACTACTGCTTTACCCTATGGCCAAGGTGGTGGAAGTGGTAATGTACGGCCATGACATCCCCTATGGTCCCACCATCTGCAAGTGAGGTTGTATTCACATCAGATGGCATGGCTGAATTTACCTGTACAGTCCCTGATATTCTCTAAAATGTTACCCCCTCTCCCCCCACTGGAAAGTCACTTTAATTCTGTCTTATACCTAACTACTGTCTATACTGTACTTATCATTGGTGTTCTATCTTATAATTATCATAGACCTATCTTACATCTCTCCTATACCCAGTGTCTAGCGATACTGCACCTATTGCATGTATATCATGTACATGTCCGGTTCTTCCATGCTGTCTTATCCAGCACCTCGGAGCTCTTGAGCCAAATTATTGGGACATGTGTAGATGATGAGATGGTGTAACACTGAGAGCATGCATTAATCTCACCCGGCCAGGTCGTTGAGGTATGACCAGTGTGTACAGAGGATGGGGCATTCGTGTACCAGTTAGGTGAGGATGAGGATGGTCACAGGATTGCTGTTTGTCACCCACACAAGGCAGTACTAAATGACAATGACATAACGTGCGGTTGCAATGACCAATCTGTTCTATGGTAGACATGCTCTAGATTGCATAAATGCAGTATGGCACCAAATTATCAAAGACTAAAATATTGTTAAGTGTTATAATCATTAAATAGGACTTTTTAACTACACTTAGTCTAAATCATAAAAAAAAACTATAATACTCTATATTTTTTTTGTTTGTTTTTTTCAATTCTATTAACTATAAATATTTCTAAACTATACTTACCTATACTTACCTATACTTACCGTAACTTATCTGAATGTATTAAAGAGGTGATCCTTGTCTTTGTTCTTCTCAGGCTTCTTCTTTCTTCTGGAATGTGGGGCCAGATGCAGCAAGGTGCTTCTTTTTCCTCCTCTCCATTCCTGCAGTGCTTACTTGTAGATCACTGCAGTGATGTCCAGTCTTCTCTTCACTTGATCCTGCTCTTCCAGAGGCTCAGGGGGGCAGCTTGCTCCGGTGACTATGGAGCTGGTGTTTCATCAAGGGTTTTCAAGTTGACAAAAAGAAAATCCCTCGAACAAGGCCTGGTCCACCGCTGATATAGGTGTTCTGACCTCTGCTGCCTCCAGTTTGTCCAGATGGAATGGTTTAGGACGATGATGAGCCTCAGTTGGCTATAACAAGACAGAATTATTATATTAGGATTTTGTCTTTCGATAACAGTCCTCTTTTAAAAATAGGGGCAGAATTATCATTGTCTTTAGCCTTTTTATGGGGTAAAAATGGTACAAATAATGATGCACCTTTTGCACCACCTATTTTCTCTATAAAATGCTATTTTCTACACTTCTCACCACTTCTGAAATATGGTAATAATAGTGGGTGAGGTGAAGTGGGACGACTCACTATAATTGATGCCAGACACTGGAGTATGAGTTGGCATAGGCTTGATTTTTCTGTCACACAAACTTTGAGTTTATAAAAAGTTGAGAAATGTTTTAAAAAAGAAAAAACAACTGCACTTTATCTACTTCTGTGTCACAAAAAAGTGGAACCTTTACTTCATAAATATGGTGCTCTTTTGAAACACCATGGAGAGAATTTATTACACCCTGCACTCCAATATCCGAGCTTGCAATTTTTGGGGCTTTTGTGAACATAAATTGTGCTTTTTGCGTCCTTACACTGCGCACTCCAGTTTTGAAAAGGGGTTAGGACAGTGGTTAGTTATGTGGAATAGTTTTACTCCATACTTGGAACTTTAGAAAGTCGCAAAAATAATCTCAAACTCACACCTATAGCAGGGTGGCGTATAAAACCTGGAGCAGCCTTTCTACACAACAGTGTTGGGTTTAAAACTTACCAAATTTATCAAACAATATGTGACATTTTACTTATTTGGTGAAAAATATGCTAGTGTAGACTCAAGGTAAACTGATTTCAAATATTAGCCTCATAATCAATTATCTCCTGCTCCTCTTCACATGGTACATGATAAAAGTGGCTGCCTGCAGCAATAGAAACTATAAAAATCTATTTTAACCCCCCAGTGTTAACTGCAGGGAAATGCAGTGGTTTTGGGTTGGCAGCAAGAGAGCCCCCACTACGAGTCCTATAGCACTGGTGTGGTCTGCCCCCATGTAGAGTACGCCATGGGTGGAACAGCAGCTCTAGATGTTATTATCTTTCCAGTATTAGTGCCACCAGTAATACTCAACAACTTCAAGATTACAATGAATGTCCTCTTCCTATCAGTCCTTCTCTTATAAAGAATCAGTTCTGTAACCTGTAATAGAAGAGGTGCTGGAACAACATTTGGTTATGTACTTACCTCAGGTATGTATGGTGGAGGCAACTCTAGGGCTTCCACAGAGACCCAGTTCATACGCTGAAAGAATCGGTGCTTTCTGATGTTACCATTAACTCCTAAGCGTCTGGCAGGATCTTTCCGAAGGAGCTAAAAATGATCAAATAAAAACCCATAAATGGAAGAGACATAGCCAATAAGCCGTGCTCACAGCCATCACTGTATAAACTGTAGTACTAATACCTTGTATGACTACTGACCTTTCTAATGATGCTCTTAATGCCGGAGGATGCATCATCGATTGTCTGATGGTACGCACAATCACTGGTAACCATTTCTTTCAAGATGACACCAAAAGAATACCAGTCTACTCCGGCGTTATACTCCTTCCTAGCCAGCATCTATCAGGAGGAAGAGAGCAGATACTGAGAAGGTGAAAATGTTCTACACCTGACGTCACCATGCTGAGTTATCAGTACAATAATCTGGGTGATTATGTAATACACTGAGACATGATGATCTCTAGTTATGTCTGCATGCAGCCTGAATTTGAGATGATGTGAAGCTTTAGACATCTTTATGACCCATAACGGGTGAGGGTCTCTACCCTGTGACTTCCACCAATCCCTCTCTGAGACTGTGCTTCTTTGTTTCTGACTCTTGGATCTCTAACTCTGTTGTCAGAATGTCCCATTCCCTGAAGAGGAACTGTAATGGGCATATGTCGGGCCATGTGTATGATCCATGATGACTAATACAATTACAATATGGAAAATCTCTATTCTGCTCACCTCAGGAGCTATGTAGCCCACTGTTCCAGCGTATGAAGTGGCTGTTCGGTCTCCAAGCATGTTGACAAGTGCGAGACCGAAATCAGTGATCTTTATATGGCCCGTTTCAGCCACCAAGATGTTCTCGGGCTTCAGGTCTCTGTTAAATATAGAAAAAATTATTTTTTGGGGAGAGTTGATCCTACAATTAGATATCTTTGACAAATGGCTGATTTTGAGGTTAGACTTCAGGGTGAACCCTGGAACAGACAATTAAAGTGTAATTACCTGTGGATGACGCCCTTTGAGTGCAGGAACTGGATTCCACAGACGAGTTCAGCGGCATAGAATCTGACAGAAAGACAATGAATGAGTGTAAAATCCTGGGATAACACAAGAAGTGCTGAGATATTTCTTCTACTCCATAGATGATTGTCCACAGAACACACAACAAATCCTGTCAGACCCCAGTGACTAATAATGGGTCAGTCAGGCTTCTGACGAGGTTCTGGTGAGTACTATATTGCCGCAGTCTACACCAGGCATCCTCAAACTGCGGCCCTCCAGCTGTTGCAGAACTACAACTCCCAGCGTGCCTGAACAGCCTACAGCAGGGCATTGTGGGAGTTGTAGTTTTACAGCAGCTGGAGGGCCGCAGTTTGAGGATGCCTGGTCTACACTATTGTTACCATAGAAAACACTCGGACTGTAAATGCGCAGAAAACGACACAGATATAAAGAGAGACGATCTTATATCTCATGTACAGTTCTGATCAGATTTGTAGTTAATAGAAACCTTTACCTTGCACTGGGGATGTCAAGCTGGTCCTTCATCAGTAGGTAGGTGTAAAAGTC
The DNA here is from genome assembly GCA_033119425.1 of Bufotes viridis. Classification (NCBI taxonomy): domain Eukaryota; kingdom Metazoa; phylum Chordata; class Amphibia; order Anura; family Bufonidae; genus Bufotes; species Bufotes viridis. The sequence continues at coordinate 75,315,058 of CM065594.1, read as the reverse complement.
CCCGCAGCTCATGTACTCCAGGCCGAGCAGCACATGCAGCTGTTACACAGAACAGACATACAGGTATATTACTACACATGGTACTATAGGGCAGTATAACTGTGCTCTTTTTATTAGTTAAGTTCTAGTTGGTGACCATATGAGACATTGGTGTTCAAAGCGATTCTCTTCTGGAGGATCCTTTACATATATGATTACATATAACACTTAACCACATAAATATATATATATATATATATATATATATAATATAGCAAAGATCGGCAGCACCACCTATAAGATATCTGGGTGCACAGCCCACTGGATGAGCCTCTCCACATAGAAAGGTATAGAAAAAAGGGCAGCACTCCAATTGTACTAAAAGGAAAAACGCGGTTTATTCACCCATGTGACAAAGGCGACGTTTCGGCTCTATACTGGAGCTTGAGGAAGGCTCCAGTATAGAGCCGAAATGTCGCCTTTGTCACATGGGTGAATAAACCACGTTTTTCCTTTTATTACAATTGGAATGCTGCCCTTTTTTCTATACCCATATATATATATATATATATATATATTGTAAGAGGGCGCAAGGTTCTGTCGTCGACGGAAGGTACGTGTCACCGAGGTTCCTGGCCTCGGTGAGATAAGAGCCGGATTTTTTGTGTGTCAGCAGCAGCTAGCGCTGCTTGACACATTGATATTTAGTATGGCTACAAAGCCGATCCGGGCCGGCTCTTATTGGGAATAGTCAAGTGCTGGGTGGGAGACTATTCCCCACGGTCCAGGCCGGACTTTTTCCGGGCCTTTAAAAGGCAGCCACCTCAGCAGGTGGGAGGTGTTTATCCTGGAAGCTGCTGGTGTTGCTGTGGAGCTCTCAGGGCTGAGAGCAAGAGTCTGCAAACAGGCGTGCAGTCTACCTAGAAGCCTCTGGTGGAAACTTTGCGTGGCCGAGCTAACTGCCAGGTATGAACTAACACCGACCACTCAGGTGACCTTGCTGTGGGACTTATGTTTTTGCCGTGTGTTTTGCCTTGTGTGAACAAGCACTAAAGACTGTTTCTGTTTTGCCTTGTGTGAACAAGCACTAAAGACTGTTTCTGTTTTGCCGAGTGTGAATAAAACACTTCTGCTTTACCCAGAGAACTGTGTACCTTGCCTCTATACTGCGTCCGCAAGCCTGTCTACCAGAGCAATTCCCCACAATATATATATATATAACTTCGTCAGAACTGACCATTATACAGAGATCGTGCAGCTCTATAGTCACCGCATATATCTTAGTATAGAAGACGCCTGCCACCAGTTACTTTTGCAGGAAGTATAAGGCTACATTCACACAACCATATGTATTTTGCGGTTCACAAATTGCAGATTCACAAAATACAAATAGTGTCCGTGTTGCTGTTCACATTTTTTCACAGACACATTGACCCATTTTTCCATGCACAATGTTTTTTTAATACAAAGAAACCAATTGATCTTTGCCCTCACTTCAGAAATAAGGGAAGCGGTTCTTTATAAATACGGTGCTCATTCTGAATGCCATATTTCTCAAGTATCCTGACATGAATACATTGATATTTACCCCCAAACTGTTCTGTCCGGTTTCCCTTCATACAGTGAACTATAACTCAAAACTGTAACCACCACTAGGGGGAGCTCATTGCTGCAAAGGAATTTATACAGTTCATTCACTTTCTGGTAGTTTTAGAATGTTGATACTGAATTCCTGTTTTAAAATGTTTTTATTAAAGTCCTAGAATCGAAGCCCGATGTTAGTCACATAAGTATCACACAACTTCGGACTTAACTAGTTTTGTGGTTTGCCTCGCCGAACCACATATATTTTTATGCTGTACGGAGACAGGTCCTGGTACAGCATTTAAACAAAGTTTCGGAAAAAGTCAACTTCGGATCTTGTATCTGAAGCTTGATTCGCTCACCCCTAACTGACACCACAAATCCTAGTGGTACATTATCCCATTGACATGACATATGTAATAGACTGAGGTACCCGTATGATATGTTGTCAGAAGACGAGATCAGTGGGGCCCATGAGGCAGTGGAGGACGTGGTACATACAATGGCATTTCCTAATATTCTATAGTCCACACTCTACCTTGGTCTGAAATGCAAAGAGCGCGTGGACAAGGAAGGGACTCCCAGATGCCAGCTGAAAAACTCGTCGCTCCACCATCACAGACTCATCACCTTCAGCAAGCAGGGCTCTTTTGCTGATGACCTTAACAGCAAAGTGTTTGCGGGTAGATGGATCTTCCGCCAGCAGGACCGTTCCAAAACTTCCCCGGCCGAGCACATGATGGAATAATAATCTCCTTTTGATGTTATCGGAGACTGTGCTGCTGGAGCCGGTTGGCCGAACACCGCTGCTTCCTAGGAGGAGAATAAATAGAGGAATTACACGGGACAGATTTACTAATCCTGGCTCTAATGTGGACAGATTAGGGCAATCTGAAGATGCGCCAAATTTACGACAGTGATTCAGATTGGATGATATCTTAGTTGTATGGCTAGACTTCTTGGTCTTATTTTAAACCACTTATTGGTTGGCTTACTTCAAAATCGTCGTGCAATTTTGGTGCAAAATGTTGCATCTCGGGTCACTGCCTTTTTCTGGTAAGCCATGCCCATGTTTTACTAAGCGACATCCTCTTCGTGAGCAAAGTGGTATTGATTTTTCTAAAACTAGATGCTCCAAGGTCTAGCTACAATCCACTCTCTGTTTTTGGGTGGATTTCCTCTGGGTACTCAAGTTTTCTCCCACACTCAGGGGAGGACTGTGCCCTGGAAAAAAAACTAAAAATGGCCCCATGTGATAAGAGGATCCAAATTAGGCAAGGCCTGCAATACCATACCATTTTGTGTGCAGCACAAAATACCAATGCAGCAGAACCAAATATCACAGCACAAAATACCGCCACCCTCACCACAGCTTTTAACTGTATCCCCATCCTGAGGACGGTGATATAGTTAAGTTCAGGAGGGCACCTGCAGCCGTGGCCAGGGGCATAAGCATCATATTGTTATGTACCCAGCCAGCAGTCCACTGGGAAATTTCTTTTTAGGGTCTATGGCCAGTCCACCCCTGCCCACACTCCTAAGACAGACTGATAGAAAACTGAGATTGTGAGCTCCATCGGGGACAGCAAGTGATGATAATGTCTGTAAAGCGCTGCAGAATATGTCAGCGCTATATGAGTAAAATAAATAAACTGCAGAGTGTTTAATATCAGGAATAGAGTGAATATGGATGTTTGCTCTGCCAAATTCCGCTCCTTAACCACTTCAGCCCCCCTAGCTTAACCAGTACAGGACCGCCTAACGCAGGGATGCGTCCTGCGGGCGGTCCTGTAGCTCTGAGATGACGCGTGTTCACAGAGAAGCGCGGCACGGCAGTTAGGCTACAGCCTGCCAGCGATGATCCATCGCTGGCAGGCTGTAGATGCGAATAAATTCGCATCAAACAGCTATATCAGACGCTGTTTTGTGAACAGCGTCTGATATAGCTGCTACCTGGTCCTCTGGTGGTCCCATTTGCTGGGATCGACCACCAGAGGACCAGGTAACTCTGTAAAGTTGCACCAAACACTACACTAACCCCCCCCCCCACCCCCCCTCACCTATTAACCCCTTGATCACCCCATCTAGACCCCCTGATCACCCCCCTGTCATTGATCACACCCCTTGTAAGGCTCCATTCAGACGTCCATATGTGTTTTGCGGATCCGTGGATTCACGGATCCGTGGATCCGATCCGCGGATCCTCAAAACACGGACACCGGCAATGTGAAAAAATCTGTGCCGTTCATTTTTTTTTTTTTTCAGCGCAGAGGCTGAACGGATGCTCAATATAAGGAGAATCGCAGAAACTCCTAATGCTGGCCATACGTGTAATGATTGCGGAGACCCTCAAATGCCAGGACAGTATAAATACCCCACATGTGACCCCATTTTAGAAAGAAGACACCCCAAGGTATTCCGTGAGGGGTATGGTGAGTTCATGCAAAATTTTTTTTTTTGTCACAAGTTAGTGGAATATGGACGTCTGCTCTGCCAAATTCCGCTCCTTAAAAGAGTTGTGTCATTTGAGGCATTGGTTGCATATTGCTAGTGTATGCCCCTAATGTCTGATAGGTGCAGAACTCAACTCTGGGACCTGTATCTATCTCTAGAATGGGGCCCCTAAAGTGAACAAGAGCCACTGTACATGCATGGTATGCTCTGCATTGTCCGGCGTGTTCTCCATAAAAGTGCGCTCGGCTATTTTCGAATCCCCATAGAAAGTAATGGTGGGTAGCCACACTTGCACGGTGCGCTCTTGTCCAGTGGTAGGACCCACACCTCTCTGACATTGGTGGTATATACTAGTGATATGCCACCAATGTCTCAGATGACACAACCCCTTTTAGTAGATTGGAGACTGTGAAGTGCTCTCTGCATTAAGCCATTTTACATCCCCTCTCCTCTGTAGCATCCAACCAGGAGACTACTACAGCTATCACTCAGAGAGGAGAGGCTGTGAAGCAGCTAGATGCAGGGTGCACTTCATAGTTAGGCTCCGCCTCCAGTGCACTCAGCCTCCAGTGCTCATATTGACACTACTCCTGATGATAAAAGCTCCACAAAAGTTATGGTTATCCTCTGTCCCCAGTGCTTATTTAGCTCTGTTAACAGTTTAGCATGGTGAAAACAGACTCAACAAATTCCTATGGTGTTTCTTTGTTTTTTGTAGTAATGTTTTTTCACCCTTGAAGTGTGTTTTTTTGGGTCAAAGACATCTTTTTAAAATTTCAGCATGCTCTGGGTCCCACATTATTACTCCCATAGACCTCCAAAAATAAATAAAAAAAACGACTACTTGTTATTCCATCTGTTACTATATCTTACTTATGGAAAGTCAATACTTAGTAAATAGCTCACTCCCTTACAACTGTGGAATGGGGGCTCTAGTCTCTGCTGAATCACCCTTTCAGAGAGAAAGTTACCTTGTCCAGAGCAGAGTCACGGAGAATTTATGAATTCGGCAGCATGATCCCAGCAGGATTAAACGCCGAATTAGAGATCTTTGGATTCCTGTAGATTTACAGTGTGTGGGCCCAGCAGCCGATGGAGGATCACATGTCCGGCTGTTTACCAGCACTGTGACGCCCCTCTGCAGTGGGCACAGCCACCATTCCCCACTATCAAGCCACTTCTGAGCTACACACTCATATTCAATATACCATTTTTTCTCATGTACTATGTCCAGATATCGCTTTTAAACATCCTTATAACAACAAGATCCATTTAAATAAAAAATTCTCTCCTGCCTATTTGTCACAGAAAACTCTCGGATTGAATTACTGATATTATCATGGTCCTACTGCCATTTGATCTTATACTTGCTGTCATAATGCAATGTTTTGAAGATTTTATACATATTGTTAATGTAAGCAACCTCAGAACCAGTTTTCCCCTATCAGCTGATCAAATGAGGGTATTTTATACAACATATCTAAAAAAACGCCAAGATACACAAACAATCGCATGAAAATCACACAAGAACTGTAAACTTCTGATCCATTACTTCAGCTACTCCAGACCTGATCTTACCTCCTTCCCTGAAGGAAAGATAGAAAAAAGCCCCCAAAAAGTTGTGGAGTAGCCACTGATGAAGGGGAAGGTAATCCCTGAAACGCATTTGGTGTTCAAATGATACTCCCAACTTGGATTTTACCCAGATAACTAAGAAAAGCTGTGGAACTTATCTGAAGATTTTTGAAGATACAATATAAGATTGTTGGAGCGCTCCAAACTACAGAGATCGCCCTTCAGTTAACTTTATCCATATGCAGCAAGTTTTTCCCGTGAGCACTGCCCCGGTTCACGTGACAAGCCGAGGATCACATACAGCGCGTACACCGGAGAGCGGCTACCGCGAGCGTGCAGAAGAGACGCCGTAGGAATAGCCTGCACAAGAAAACCGAATACTGCATATGAAGTATTGCCGGTAAGACCAGACTTTTTTCCTTCACAGCAACCTCACACTGGACGGAATATCTCCCAGGTACTTGAGGTATAACTAACTGGAAATAATGGAGATATATGAATAGCCCATTTGGAGTATTAGCAATACAATAGTTACAGCAAGCCATATCATTGCCTGTACAGATTACAGTTACCCAGTAGAACCTCCAATATCTTTCCTATTAAGCTATTGCTGACACATTTGACACTAGAATGGAAAACTAACTTGATACAAGTCTCTGACTGGCTATATATATATATTATCAATTTGATACAGGACTTGAACAGTTGGAACCATGAACTCTTAAATGATTTCAGAATAAACAGATCCTGGACTATTTTTTGTTTATTTTTTGCTTATTTTTTTGCATATTTGTTAGCTGATTTTTACAGATAGATTTTTTATTTTTCATATTTTTATGGACATTTTTAGATATTTTTCTACCAATATTTATCAGTACTGATCGTCTATGATATTTGTGCCAAATACCGCACCTTTTTTCTATCTATAGCATGCTATTTTTTCCATCATCTTTGATATTTAATAAACGTTTAATTGTACCATATCAAGTTTGTGGTTGATTCCCACAAGTGAGAGTGCCAGTCTCAAACTATATTCAGTATATCTTACTTATACTTCTCTCTATAGATACTTTATACTAATAATAACCACCACACAAAGAAAGAAAATCCTTTATTGTACGAGGTACAAAAACATACAATTTGTATTATATGCGACAAATTTACTTAATGTTTGTTACCCTAAAATATAAAAATACTCAATAAAAATTTACTATGAAAAAACTGGTGTAAGGGAAAACTGACTTAGTTGTCCATAGCAACCAATCAGATTCCACTTTTCATTTTGCAGAGCTCCTTTGGAAAATGAAAGTTGTAATCTGATTGGTTGCTATGGACAACAAAGCCAGTTTTCCTTTAAACCAGTTTGATAAATCGCCCTCATTCAGTTTTTCCAATGTGCTCAAAAACACATCCCCCCCCCATGTAACCGCAGCCTATCACAGGACAACATAAGAGGAGAAGACGTCATTTCCATCAGTGTTCGGCCATTTCCCATGATACAATCATTCCAGGTGACAGAGCAGCATTAGACATGAGCTGTGTGTCCAGTGGGTATAATTGTATGGCTCCCCCTACTGATCATATGTAGATTATCTACCTGAGCCTCCTTGCTCGTCCTCGAAATCTTCTTTCTTCTGGCCTTCTTCACCTTTCTTGATCTTCTTGGCCCCACTTCCTGAGCTGAAGATGGCTGCTCTCTTCTTGGCTCCCATCTTCTGGATCTCCTCTTCTTTCTTCTGGACCGGTTGTTTGGTCCTCTTGACTGAAGACTTCCTCCCATCAGCCGATGAGTCCATGGTCGGTCTTCTTCTCTTCACTCCTCCCTTCGTCTTCTCTTCCTCCGCATCCATTTTATCGCTCTGCTTACGTCCAGCAGACATATCCTCCTCCGTCGTCTGTCACTTCCAACTGTCACTTCCAACTGTCACTCACTGACATTCACATGTAATCATCACAATTGCCCTGGTCATGTGACCAGAAACTGACCAATCACATTCAAGAGAAAACTTTTATTTTGCCAAGAAATAACACACAGACATTTACAATTCTGTCCAATCATAAGATACAAAGAGCAGTTTCTGTTTCTACAGAGCATCTTATGAGTGTCATTCAAGAAAGCTCAGTGGCAGTGGTGTCCATATATGTGAGAGGGCCTCATGGCAAGGGTGAACATTGGGCTCCTTCTGGTGGTGTATAACTCTGCCCCACACCATGGATGCACATAGAAATCATAAGGTCCCATAACAAAACTTAGGATAAACCCTGTTACTTTCAGTGGTCCAACAAAATAGCAGATCTTTATAGGGGAGCTCTGTTAATACTGGTGCACCATGCATGCGGAGTGCCGGAATCTCCCCCTGCGGTGTATAACACCCTGGGGATGATTCTGGCTTAGACTTAGATGTCAGGTCAGAGAGCAGCGCTCTGTGCCTCACTGACGCTTCACCCACACTGTCTTCATATGGCACTCAGTCTCAACACCTTACTTTTTAATGCATTTACACCAGAAAACTGGTTTATAAGTCTTATCTATACAATTTTAATCTCATTTCCCTTTACATTGTAGATGACAAAACTGTCCCCCTGCAGCCTCCTCTAGAGGTAGCTCAGTGCATAGGAATGCAGATGGGTCTCATTGAACCCAATCTCTATGCACTGAGCTTCTCCAAGGAGTGGGACTTCATTGCCCTCTTTGATTGTGTTTCCTATAGTAGTGGTGTTATCTATGTACCTTCATGGTGACTATGACACTGCCAGGCCCTTAGCCTCCACCTTTCCATGATCCTTGACCCTTGTTTAAAGGGGCTGTAGAGAAAAGAATGCTGCACAGGTTCTCACCACCTATTACACTAAAACTGTGCTCACACCTTGCTTGTGAACTACGTTCATGGGTCTTGTGGGCATATGCCGGGCCAGTAAGTGTCAGCATATCTGTTTTTCCACTAAATCCTGACAGAATCCACAGTGTGTGAACCTGGCCTTAGGATACATTGAGACAACCATGATTTTTTTCAGTCCTCAAACCGCAGATCTGCAAAACATGGGTACTGGCAGTGTGCAAGTTGCATCATGGTGCAGACCCATTGAATTCAACGGGTGAATTGTCTGCATGTTGCAGCAAAGTATAACATATGTCCTATCTTTTGCAGCACAGCCGCATGGAAGCACAATAAAGAGCTTAAGTGTGCCCAAGACTGAATGACCTCAGCAGGTCCTAATGATGGCGTCTTCTTGGATGTAGACATTTTTCTACTGCAAAACTGTGGTCCACCAAAAGGGGCTGCCTATAAAAATTAAATAAAGAATTTGAAAATGAAAAAATACACCACTTTTTAATAACAGTGTATTACAATGTGCCCAGGGTCAGACTGGCCCACCAGAGTACCAGAGGATACTCTGGTGGGCCCAACTGCCCAAGCTCTGACAATAATGGACCCCTAATACAACAAAGGCCTTAGGCTACATGCACACATGGTCCATCAGTTTTTTGGGGAGGATTCCTTTGTTTTCACACATCCCTTGTAATAAATGCCTATCCTTGTCCGCAAATGAGAAAAAAGTAGGACATGCACTTCTTTTTTTGCTGAAGGGAAACACGTACAACAGACGCGGAACACAAATAGATGAACTGTCAGCATTTTTTTGCTGACCCATTGAAATGAATGGGTTGCTGCCCTATCCGGAAAAAAACTAAAACGGAAGCCGAGAAAAACAACTGTCATGTGCATATAGCCTTAAAGAGGACCTTTCACTTTGGATTGAGATAGTGAAATACTTACACTACCTTCCTGGGCGGCCCCCGCTGCGGTCCAGGCAACTGTTTTTTTTTCAGAATATCCCCCGGTTCATCCGCTCCGGTCCCCGTTAGTTCTCACATGCGGCAATTCTTTATAGGAGGCGGGGACTTGTCTATTGCCTGGGGAGTGGTTTTCCTCTCCCTGGCTGTGAGCCGAGCGCTATGATTGGCTGCACTCGCAGCCATGGAGAGGTAAACCACTCCCCAGACAAAGGACAAGTCTCCTCCTCATACAAAGAAACGCCACAGGTGAAAACTAACGGGGACCGTAGCGGATGAACCGGGGGATAGTTTGAAAAAAACTCTTGCCTGAACCGCAGCAGGGGCCGCCCAGGAAGGTAGTGTAAGTATTTTACTACCTCAATCCAAAGTGAAAGGTCCTGTTTAACCCCTTAAGGACGAAGGGCGTACATGTACGCCCTTCGTCCGCACTTTAAAGATGGCGCCCGCACGGAGCGGGCGCATGAGCTGCGGGTAAACGCTTGATTCATCAAGCTGACACCCGCAGCTCATGTCCGCGACTGGCAGCGATGCCGATCGCGGACATTTAACCCCTCAGATGCCGTGGTCAATCCTGACCACGGCATCTGATCAGCACAAAACCGAAAGTTTCACTTTCGGTTTGTGCTCCGGCTCCCCTGATGGCCACAAGGGGGAGCCGGAGCATGCATGTAGTAGCCTAGGTTTCTGTGAATGAAACCTAGGTTACTACATAGTATTCCTATGGAGCCTATGACTGTAATAGGCTCCATAGGAAATATGCGATTTTCTCATATATTCCAATGCTATTGCATTGGAATATATGAGAATAGCAATCTGATGATTGCATCTTATAGTTCCCTGTGGGAACTATAAGAAAGTGGTAAAAAAAAAAAAAAAAAGTTAAAAAAAAAAAAAAAATATATAAAAATTCAAATAACCCACTTTCCCCAAAATGAAAATAAAATAAATAAAAAAATTAAAAAATTACACATAATGGGTGTCGCAATGTGCGAAAACGCCCATACTATAATAATATTAAAAAATATTCACCATACGGTAAACATAAAAATGAAAAAAAAGCGTCCAAATGGCTAATTCGCCATTTTTGGACGCTTCATTTCCTAAAAAAAAATGAATAAAAAGTGATCAAAACATCATACGCACCCCATAATGATATCAATTAAAAGTTCAGATTGCCCCGCAAAAAATGAGCCCCTACTCTGCTCCGTACGCATAATTACAAAAAAGTTATAGGGGTCAAAACATGGCGACAAAAAAATAAAATAAAAAAATTCCCCCTTTAATTTTTTTTTTCACTATCAAAACGCAAGAAAAACTATACATATTAGGTATTGCCGGATTCGTACTGACCTGAAGAATAAAATTAACCAGTCAGTTTTATCGCAAATCGAACGTTGTAATTTAAAAACCCTTAAAACTGTGGTGAAATTGCTTTTTTTTGCAATTTCACCCCATTTGGAATTTTTTTCCCGTTTCCCACTACATCACATGCAAAAATAAATGGTAGCCTTAAAAAGTACAACTTGTCCCGCAAAAAACAAGCCGTCATATGGCTATGTGAGCGGAAATATAAAAATGTTATGGCTTTTGGAAGGCAGGGAGCGCAAAACAAAAACGCAAAAATCCCAAAACCCCCGGTCCTTAAGGGGTTAAGGTCCTATATACAGTGTTCCCTCAAGTTACAATAAGTTGAAACCAATGTAAGTTGAGTAATCGGCTCAAAATCCCCAAAATGTCATCCAAGATAGGAGAAAATGACTAAGACAGATAAAACAAGTCCTTCCATATACCAGTCAGGAATAGCTGCCAACTAGCAACTAATACAGCTATTTTACCAGAGAAGTGGCCTGATTGGTTGGATCTGAGTCTGAGACATTCTATGCTGAGTCTAGGTTCAACTTACGATGGGTCAGAAAAGACCATTGTATTTTGAAAAAATTGTATCTTGAGGGATCACTGTACACAGAAAGTGGGCCCTCAGAATCATTTCCTGGAGGGCACCTGACCATATAGGGAGGGTGTACAGGGACTGGGGGTCCCCTTCCCCTTCCTAAGGCTCCCCCTTATCCTGTTGTATGGCCCCATCAGCCTGTGTTCGGGTTTTGGGCGTTTGGGGGTTAATGGGTGCATCCTGCAGGCAGGAAGGGGGCGTGCTGCATATGTGCCCCTTTATAAGGCCCTGTGTCTCCTCCCCTCTCCCTCTTTGGCAGAAGCGCTGTGTCCCTCCCTCCCTGTTATATAGGCACGAAGGTTCTTTGGTGGTTTTATGGTTCTGGAGGCTTTGTGAGTCTGGGCTGATGTCTCATGTTTAAGGGAGGCATCTTGTTAAGTCACAACTGGCGGCAGGTAAAGAGGAAAAGGATGCTGAGCGAGAAAACTGGCGTAACTGCCCGCTGGGAGTACAGCGGCCGGCAGATCGCACTGGCTCAGTGATGTTTCACGGTGTTAAGATTTAGCTGTGGCCGACTACCACCCAACAAAAGGTTTAAATAAAGGTTATGAACATGACTTGGTTGTCAGTGTCATTTGTGGTGGGTTAACATGGCAGGGCCAAAGGGTAAAGGTTGTCCCTTCCCCTTCTCCCTTCCTAAGAGTGACTACCAACAGTCTTTGCTGGGCCCAAGGGACTACAGTCCGATGCTGAGTGTGCCTGCACTTTTAACAAACTTTGACTGATTTGTCATGATATATCAAAAGTTTTGATCAGCACTCAGACCCCCACCTATCAACACCCTTGTTATGTCATTAATACATATCAAAAGTTTGTTAATAGAACACTACACTGTAAAGGGGTTTTCCCATGACAACCACAGGATAGGGGACAAGTGGACAGTTAGGATGTCATTTATTATTTATTAATAACGCCTCTAGATAGCGGGACTGTAAGGGCTGTATTACACCAACAGATTTTCTAACCAATCATTGTTCAGATAGCAATTTACACACACAGATCTTTTGTTGTACACACCAACTATTGGTCTGATTGGACAAAAAGTGGTCAAATAATCTGTTGGTTTAATAAAGCCTGAAGTATACACCACATATACAGTAGGATTGATAAATCTGCACAGCAATTAAGGCTAGTTTCACACTTTTGAGAGCTCCAGTAGGCTGTTCCTGCAGCTCCCTAGATCCAAAACCCTAAATAAATTCTATCCTTTTTCTGGCACAAAATACACAGCATTATCCCTCACCATCAGGGCATGGGTCTACCACTCAACAGTCCATACCACCCCGATGGTTCTGTAGACTTTTCTAGCTCGTTGAGGCTTGGAACACTTGTCCCTTCACAGATCAGGAGCAGGAGTGGGAGCCCTGAGGAAAGAGCTGGGCCCTTATTCAAAATTAGCTCTCCAGCTAGCTTCTAATGAGCCTATGCAACGGGCCGCCTCCCCCCTGGGCTCTCTATATTGCATCCCAGATGTAGTAGGAATGCTGAGTGGTTTGGTGCAGCCTATATATCTCTTTGTGTGTCACGGTTCTCCTACCTGGATACTGCTGGACCCCAGGCTTTGGCTCGAGATGAAGTTCAATGGCAGCTTTACTTGAATAAACGTTTCTCCAAAACAGTTTTCAGTCTTTTTCTTGGTTCCAGCAGGCTTTAGGATGAACTGGCAGGCAAACTCAACTCTGCTTTATCTCTTTCTCTCCGCTGTGCTGGCAAGCTAGCTTAGTAACTTTGATTCCTTCTTTATGCTGGCACCTCTCTCCTTAGTTGGACTTTGATTCTGCCAGAGGACTATGCTCTTGGCTTCTGGCGCTTCAAGCTTCTGCCTCCATGGCCAGCAGAGCTTAGGGTGATCTGGCTGGCATGAGCATGTCCAGCAGAGACATTCCCTGCACTTCCTTTCCCTTGCTGGGGGTATACTAGACTAACTGGTCCCCACCCTTCCTTCAGGAAGTACTAGCTAGCCCAAGTCTTTCCACAGGGGGTTAGAATAAAATGGTAAGTTCCATTCTCTATCTATAGCACTGCCATGTTTGCTGCAACCTGCTGGTGAACCAAGTACATTACATATGAACAGTTGCATAACAAGTTTAGGACTGCACATTGTGGAGGACCTGGACAAAAATACATAAGATGACATTGTGTTAGCCTATTAGAGATAGTAGCAGGAGTGGTAACACCACTCTGGGGTGGTCCGAAAAAAGTATCTGATGCGCAAATCTAAATAATCTGGGCCTAATCTAGTGTCCACAGCGTGTGCCTCTCGGTTTCAAATACTGTATAACTGTTGAAACCAGTGTATTTTGGGAAAATGTACATTATTTGTGCAACATTTAGTGTCCACAGCGTGTGCCTCTCTATGTCAAATACTGTACCACAGGTGAAACCAGTGTATTTTGAGGAAATGTACATTATTTGTGCAACATCTAGTGTGTGTGCATTTCATACATATCACTATATCCGAAGACGGTGTATTCTACTCTGAGAGATTATCAGGGCTACAGCTTCCGTGTAAAGTGTGCGCATCCCAAATACCTATTTTAGTTTATAGGCGCATACACTTACAAATCCTACGTTACTGTACGTGTGACATACTTTTAAGCTTATATAACATTTAATATTAAGAATGCGGCCAGTAAGGGACATGCAAGTGGCCGTAATGCTGATGGTGCACGCAGAGGCCGTGGCCCTCGGTGCAATGAAACTGAGTAAAAGAATGTAGCTGAGGGCCTACAGTTGCGCTAACACTCTAAAACAGTGATGTCGATGGCGAACCTTTTAGAGACTGAGTGCCAAAACTGCAACCCAAAAACCACTTATTTATCGCAAAGTGCCCACATGGTCATTTACTGAATACTACAGTCCAATACAATTTATCTTTTATGTTCCTTTTCATTTAGCTATAGCTGTAGAGTGCCAGTTCGTGCCAGGTGTCCTGTTTAGACACCCAGTAGTTGTAAGGCACAGAAGGATCACTGAGGATGCTGGCACGGTCCGCTATGTACTCCTTCACCGTCTTCCACATTTTTTTTCATCCTTGTGACAAGGTGAGGGTTGCTCCACAGCCTAGGGGAAGGGCAGTCCTTCAGCCATGGTTCCCTAGAGGTTTCCTCCACTGGGGGTTTTTTCCTCTCCTGAGTGCTGAAAGCCTGACTCTTCATGAGTCAAAGGCCCATCATCAACAGGGCCACATTTAAGACCAGTGCCGTGACTTCTAATGAGAACATCTACTGTACATTTGATACCTTGCAGTTAATAAAGAAGTCAGTGTATATTAAGTAGTGGTGTGTCTGAGCCTCTTTATGAATCTTCATAATTAACTGGATGGAGGTGGAGGGTGTCGGACCCCTGCTGATCAGATAGTGATGGCCTTTCTTGGTTTTATAGCTCAGCTTATTTTTTTTATCCCCTACCTAAAGGATAGGGGATAAGTATCTGATCGGTGGGAACTGCTGGCTCCCACATGATCATGAGAATGGGGATCCTGTGTTCTCAAAGAAATGGAATGGTAGGTCAACCATGTTCCCTTCTGCTTCATTCAGTGTCTATGGGACTTCTGGAAATAGCTGAGCATTGTACTCGTCTATCTCCAGCAGTCCCATAGAGAGTGAACAGAGTAGCTATGTGCACGCTCGACCTGCCACTTCATTAGTAAAGGGCGACAGATCCAGTCCTCATGATCAGTGGTGGTCTCAGATATTCTGTGGATAAAGTAAACTGTTGTATTGACAGAAACTATCTCAGGACCACATACCCATTGAAGTCAACAGGTCCATAAAAAATGTGGATGTAACATGGACCACGTCTATATTTTTTTCTGATCCATGATTTGCAGACTGCAAAATGGATATGGTTGTGTGCATGGGGCCTTATACAGATTCTACTGAAAAAAAATAAAAAAAGGAAAAGATACAGTCAGCGGTGTACCTCCAACAGAGGCAGATCACGGAGCTGCTATGGGGCCCCTGGAGGAAGGGAGCTTGGTTTTGGACAAAAAGCCCCACCTCCTAATTACATTCTATTCTTGCTTCTGTCTCCTGTCTGGGGCTTAGGCTCTGCGTCCCAACTCCCTGCTTCCTCTGTCCTGTCCTCTGGGCCCCCTTTACTCAGCACATCATCAGTGGCTAGCGCTGCACCCGCGCTGTGGTCCCGGCTACCGCTCTATGTTGTCTCGTTGCTGGGAGCTGGGCTGACCAATCAGCATTAGCAGTGTTTGCAGAGCCGGCTGCTGATTGGCTTGCCTAGCGCCCAGCAGAGAAATTTTAGTGTCCTGTGCCACGGGAGTCGGAATTTCATTTTTCTGCAAGCAACTAGCAAGTGAAAGTGTAGAGGATGATGAGAGTGACTTCTGCGGAAACAATGACTTTAGGTGAGAAATGACAGTGCTGTCAGTAATAGGTGTTTTAGGTGTGAAGTGAACCCCTCATTTCCAGTGCTGAACCCCCAGTTCTGGTCTGCAGATGAACCTGAATCTTCACCCTCTCAGTCACCGACACAGTGTAACGCCACCATGCCCTGCTCTATGCACTCAGGTACAGTAAGAGGCTCTGTGTCAGCTTAATGCGCTGATGTAGAGACACATTGTTTGTCCTGCTTTAGACTGCAAATCACTGAAATTGGTGCACTAACATGGTAAATGCAATTGACAATATAAGGCTAAACCCTCACGCTGATATTAAAAATGAGACAGTTCGCCAACATATTCTTACATCAAGAACATACCGGAGCCCGCGCACCCCGTCAAGGTCTCTCAATGTGGCACAGAACCTAATGCTAACCTACCTATGCCGTATGGACAGTTTATGATAGGTGCATAAAGTCCGACACACAGCCAACAGCTCCCAGTTACCTCCAGCTTGAAATCACACATACAATGGGAGGAGGGAGGAGGCTGTAAGTCCAACCTATAACAGGCTCTTATGATGCAGGCTGCCCAGGTGCACCTGAATGTTACCCATAGATCAAAATCAAGGCACATTCAAACCTGAGGTTGCCCCACCTCCAGGCATACTTATACAGACACAATCACAGAATAAATTGGTCTAAAATAGCAAAAGATGCTCAAGACTCCAAATGCTGTTGCGCATTTCAACCCGGGGGAGAAAATCCTGCCCATGTGATCCGTGGCTAACAGCAATCCCCAGCAAAAATGCATACAATGGAGGATGCTGGCAGCAGACCACATGTACCACAAAAACATCCTGCACAGGGGGAATCAGGCTTTGCATAGCCACCACAGGTCATACAGCTTCCTGGCACTGACACTGAATGAGCATTTCATCCCTGTCTTTATTGCCACAGTAATAAACCTAGCATCTACACCTGGGATTACTCGAGGTCAGGTGAAAATGTACTGGAGTGGGAGGGAATAGCAACCCATCCACCATTCCATAAAAAAATCCAGGCCCACAAAACACTTTAAAGAAAAGTGTCTCAGCAAACTACACTTTGCTAAAACAACCCATCTTTCCTGGATTCTTTTTACCTCAACGATCTGAGCATTCTGGGTGAGATATACATCCTTTAACAGTTGCAATCTGGCGACGACATTCCTGGGAAATCTTTGCTGTGTGTGGGCAACCGTTACCCTGGTGAAAATGCCAGTTGGAAGCCCTACCATGAGAGGAATATGTGGCCGCAGGACGTCCTGCACATATCACTGAGCTGTTAGTGTCCCTCGTATCACTACTTAGGGGTGACCAACTGTTGTACGTGATGGCTCCCCAGATCACACACCAGCAGTGGGGGCAGTGTGTTAAACCTCAACAAAAGCAGGATTGAAGCGCTCACTATGAGGCCTCTATACTTGATCCCAAACAGAACCTAGATTAGTCACAAAAGACGATATGGTTCCAGTCCATAGCAGTCCGGGGTTCTCCTTCACAAAGTGATGGTAGCTGACTGTCAATGACAGGGCACATAATGGTCGTCATGACACCAGCCTTCTACTAGGCACCTGGACACGCTCCTGGTAGAGACAGGGGAGTGTCATGAAGGTGCCACCTATGTCTGGGTGCTGCACAATCGTGCTTATAAGTGGAAAAACGATCCTCTCTACTGGTGTTGTGTCCAGAGCCTGTTCATTGTGTGGGCGTGCCCTCACATAAACACTGCTCCCGATAGCTAGGTCTGAACAGCCTAGATAGAGGGCAATTCATACAACGACCATCCGGCTTCTCTCTGTCTAAAGGCTCATGCACATGAATGTATATATTTCGTGGTCCGCAAAAAAAATACATCCACATGACATCCAATTTTTTGCAAATCCATCATAACGATGCCTGTCCTTGTCCGCAAAACAGACAAAAACAGGACATGTTCTGTCCTTTTCTGTGGAACAGCCATGTAGACATACAGCAATGGAATGCACATGGAGTCATGTCTGTTTTTTTGCGGACCCATTGAAGCGAATGGTTCCTCATACGGACCGCAAGAAAAACGGAGCCGATACAGAAAAAAAAAGATGTTCTTGTGCATGAGCCCTAATGATGCTCCCCTTCTGAAAGACTGTCAACTGAGCAAAATGTCTTTGAGGGCGTCATACAGGCATGTCTAGCAGTCAACAATCTCTCTCCAAGAGGTCCAGATGAGTGTTCGGTTAGTTGTCACGCCCTAGGATTACAGTGTACAGTGCTAGCACAGAAATGAATGGGGTCAGAGCACGTGTGGGCACGACACAAAAATACACATCTCATATACTGCAGAGATGCTTATGATGAGGCCTTATCCAAGCAATCAACGGTGGACAGGAATCTCTCCCTTACTTTTCAGAAAAGAGTTTCTGCAGCATCTGCGTCTCAAATTCTATAATTTTATTTAAAGTATTAGAGTGTTTCATATAATATAAGATCTGACCCCTAAGCTTTGGAACTATACAGATTTTAAAAAAAATCAGCAACCAAATCAAGCTAAAAATGTGTAAAGGTAAAAATCAATGTATTCTTGAAAACTGAAAATCTGCATCCATTAAGCAAACACTATCCATATATCTTAGTTCATTAACATATTAGGGGCTCTGGCCATTAAGTGGTTAAAATAATCTTGCCTTCATCCTGGCACAGTATTGTGATGTCACCACATTTGCATAGAATGTTCTAGAACTGGGCCTACAGCTGTGATGTCACTGGATGACATCACAATGATGAATTTGTGAAGGCGTGACTCCATGTTGGATGCACAAAACTTCAGAAAGAAGATTGGACGCCATCATGAGGATTCATAGGCGTCGGCGCTATGTTGATCGGCGGCTGCTGATCAACTCTCTCTCATCCTGCATGTCGATTGGCTCATTCCTTCTGACCCGATTCAGGAAATTGAATCAAAAATGGAGAACTCTGATCAGGAACTCCAGCTTCCTGGCCAAGAAATCAACCATCATGACACAGGCCAGGAGCTTCTTCGGGTCAGTTTCCTTAAGACGTAAAAACCACGTCATCCGCCATGACACAGCTGAGAAGACACCAACCAATTTTATTGCTGATCCAAAAGTTGCACATCAGGGGCCCCTAATACCACAAGTCATGTCCCTGGGAGAAAAACCAAAAAGGGGGACCCCCACAAAAAGACCCCGGGACACTGATGCTGTGGAGCCATTCCTTGTCCACAAAGCACCACCTGCTAAAAAACACCAAAGAGCTGTAGCTGACGATGTAATAGAAAGACTCGTCAAAAACAGGACAAGAAAATGGCTGAGTCTGCTGAAGACCTTTTGAAGGCATCTTGTGAAGCTTCCAAAGCCAGTCTTAAAAGAAAAGCACCAACCTCCAATGACAGTCAGTCCGGGACATTTCCACCAGCCAAAAGAGCTGCGGCAGAAAACATGTCCGCTTCATCTACCAACGATGTAGGAAGCCCGGAGCTGGGAACAGCACACGTGGAGATGGCCTATACCTGGAGAGCACAGAACAACTTGTCTCCAGAGCAATTATTTATCCTGAAGAGCAGCGGCCAGGAAGGCATGCTGGTTGATGACATCATTAACAAGGCCCAGGATCTCCTGCAGAATCAGTTTGGGGACTTTGATGGCCTGCAGCCCGCAGCTGCTATTCTCTTTCCAGGGTACAGTGTGCTAAAGAAGGCCGTACAAATCCACTACGACGAGGACAGGGTGCACTGGCTGACCACCTGCTTCAAAAATGGCGACATCCTAGTGGCCGACAGCATCAAGACCAGCAATTTGCCTCTATCTGTTTGCCAGCAGATTAATAACATCTACAGTGTAGTGGTCCATGAGCCCCTGAAACATCTAAAATTTCTCAATGTGGATCAGCAGAGAAACACCTATGACTGTGGGGTGTTTGCCATAGCATTTGCCTTTGAGTTTCTGGCAGATGACGGTGAACCCACAGCAATCTTCCAGCACAACGTGATGAGAGACCATCTAATATCCTGCCTGCAGAATGGCAGGATCACAGGCTTTCCCAAAAGGTCAATTAGCGACTCCATGTCTTTCATGACATGTCGAGTCTATGATGGGCCAAGAGATCGCCCTGACCAGAAGCCTGATATTACCAAAACAGACCTGGATCCTCTACATCACCAAAGCTGCAGTGTCTACCCAACCCCAGATTACAACCGCTGACCCATGGTACAGGTCTAGAACCCACAGACTTGTGGGCATTGGTAAGTAACCAGTGACTTTTCTAAGTTTGATCATCTTCATGTACTGATTGTAATAATGTCTTCTCATGTAATAATATATGTATGTGAAGTACCTAGACAACCACCGAAGGTTCAGGATAATCACACCCCACAAGCATTGGCCTTTTAGCCTCTGGGCCCCATACCTTTACTGTGTCTATAGTTATACTTATTAATAGGGGGGCATACTAATTTATTGTTTTAACTCGATCCAAGAGACCTAATTATCAGGCAGTTATGTCCCGGGAACATGTGTCAGACTATCAGATGATAGGGACCGCATCCACGATAAGACCTTGTATCGTGATTAGGTATATTGATGATTTGTGATTTTTCTGCTTCTTGATATTTATGGGGCTTTTTTTGTATAATTTGGAAACAGCGGTATCCACTGGTCACCACTGGAAAAAATATCAGCCTGGGGTTAAGAGGCAATTGCAGCAGATCGGATTACCAAAGGTCTGAGACAAAATGAGGCGCAGAATAAACCATCTCCTGATCTTCACCAGTGATCCCTGCTAGAAGGTATTGGTCTTAGGAATAAAAAGAAAAGCCCTAAATAAGGTAAGATCCTTGTTACAGGAGTCATAAAATGTAATGTCATTTATGACAGTAGCTCATAATACTAACAGACATGATGCCAAGTTCTGGAGACACCAGAGTGATGACACAGAATAATTTAGGGTTTAGATTCTCCATGAAGATGAGCAGAGCAGTGGCCATTACTGGAAAAGTATCCAAACTGCCTGATACATGGCATATAAGTATAATAAAATCCTAACTTCCTGCAATCACCACTAGGGGAGTTCCCATTGACCTTGATATGTAGATCATCTTTAGCAATGGCTCCCAGAATTTTAACTATGGAAGTGTGTAAGAATGCAAGGGTTTTGGCGATTTGTATAAGGAAAACTGAGCTCTAAACCCTATAAAGAAATCAGCCCGCAATTATACGGTGCATTCTGTTTATGTTGGATACATCAGTGGGTCCCAGTACAACAGCTATAACATTCAATGACAATGATAAGGGTTGATATCGTTGTTAGAAACATAGGCCCAAGTTTAATACAGTTAAAAGGATTACAATGACCCACAGTGACGGGAGTAAATTGTGTGTCACTTACATGTAATTTGCCGCTGCTCCATGTTCAGTCATAATTAGTTGTACTTTTTACACCTACAGATCACTGTACCAGAGCAGGGGTCTCACTGTGTCCCTGCAATTAATATTGCATACAGCTGGAGGTGATGACTCTACCACAAGTCAACGGCATGGTGGCCACCATGTCAGGATCAGATGACCTGCGCATCAGCAAGAGGCAGATTCCGGGCTCGGTCTCTGCACTCTCCCACCGGACATTCTGCAGTCAGACATATTCACTAATGAAGTGAGTTTCCTGCTGCATCAAAGGCAGATTCCAGGCTTGGTGTCTGCAATAACCACTGGACTTGACATTCACCGGACTTTCCGCAGACAGATGTATTCACCAATGAAGTGAGTTTCCTGCTGCATTTAGAGGCAGATTCCGGGCTCGGTCTCTGCATTCACCACTGGACTTGTCATTCACCGGACTTTCCGCAGTCAGATATATTCACCGAAGAAGTGAGTTTCCTGCTGCATCAAAAGGCAGATTCCAGGCTTGGTCTCTGCAGAAGTCAATGCACTTGACATTCACCATTGATTCAAGGAAAAATCTACCGTCCTTGTCAAGTGCCATTGTTTTACTCCACAGCCTAGGGCAAGGGCAGTCCTTCAGCCATGGTTCCCTAGAGGTTTCCTCCACTGGGGGCTTTTTCCTCTCCTGAGTGCTGAAAGCCTGACTCTTCATGAGTCAAAGGCCCATCATCAACAGGGCCACATTTAAGACCAGTGCCCTGACTTCTAATGAGAACATCTACTGTACATTTGATACCTTGCAGTTAATAAAGAAGTCAGTGTATATTAAGTAGTGGTGTGTCTGAGCCTCTTTATGAATCTTCATAATTAACTGAATGGAGGTGGAGGGTGTCGGACCCCTGCTGATCAGATAGTGATGGCCTTTCTTGGTTTTATAGCTCAGCTTATTTTTTTTTATCCCCTACCTAAAGGATAGGGGATAAGTATCTGATCGGTGGGAACTGCTGGCAGGGTGTCAATAAACTCTCCCAGGCCTTGGAGAGTGTTATACTGCCTCTGTTGGAACTGGTGTGTATTCCCCTCATCTACCCTCCAGGGTAGCCCAAGGAAATACATACTCTGACGCCAGCGTTGTCAGATGGAAATTTATTGACAAATTTAAAGAAAGACCTTCTGGTTTTGCACCATTTTGCTAGTCCCCTCCACTATAGGAATTAGAGATGAGAAGTTCTCTTTGTAGCGGGAGTCAAGAAGGGTGAACTGAACAACCAGTAATCGCTGTTGTGCAAAATGCATAGAATGCGAGGGTCACGGGAAAGGCAGCATAACATAAAGTCAGCCATGTATGTCAGAGTCCCAACAGACAAGACTTTGCTGTCCTCATCAGGAGGATGACTCTCAATCTCCTTATCCTTTTCCTCCTCTCCTGCCCATCTATGCTGAACAGATGTAATAAACCTGCTTGGGTTACTACCTTACGTCTCTTGCTCCTCCTCATCATCATCCAATTCACACTGACAAGACGAACTGAGGGTGGTCTGGCTATCACCCTGTGTAATGTCTTCCCTCTAGTTCCTCTTCCACGTGTAAAGCATTGGCTTTCATTGTTAACAGCCAGAGTTTCAGTAGACACAGAACTGGGATGGTTAGGCTGATAATAGCGGCATCGCCACTAACCATCTGTGTTTTTCCTTCAAAGTTGCATAAAACCTCACAGAGATCAGACATACTAGACCATGTTACAGCTGGTATTCCACTACTGCCTGCTGCTGCTCACAAAGTATGGCCAACATGTGTAATGTGTAATTCCAGCACGTGCTCATGTCGCACAACAATAGGTTAGCTGGCAAATACAAGAGTTGCAGCAGCGTTGCCAGACCGTCGGCAGCTGTAGATGACCTTCTGAAATGGGCACACACAAGGCACATCTTCACCAGTAGTTTAGTCAAATTGGGGTAGGTTTGGAGAAAGTTGAGAACACGTGGGCTTCCCTCCCCATCAGGGCATGGGTCTACCACTCAACAGTCCATACCACCCAGATGGTTCTATAGACTTTTCTAGCTCATTAAGGCTTGGAACACCTGTCCCTTCACAGATCAGGAGCAGGAGTGGGAGCCCTGAGGAAAGAACTGAGCCCCTATCTCTCCAGCTGGCTTCTAATGAGCCTATGCAACAGGCCGCCTTCCCCTGGGCTCTTTATATCGCATCCCAGATGTAGTAGGAATGCTGAGTGGTTTGGTGCAGCCTATATATCTCTTTGTGTGTCACGGTTCTCCTACCTGGATACTGCTGGACCCCAGGCTTTGGCTCGAGATGAAGTTCAATGGCAGCTTTACTTGAATAAACGTTTCTCCAAAACAGTTTTCAGTCTTTTTCTTGGTTCCAGCAGGCTTTAGGATGAACTGGCAGGCAAACTCAACTCTGCTTTATCTCTCTCTCTCCGCTGTGCTGGCAAGCTAGCTTAGTAACTTTGATTCCTTCTTTATCTGGCTACCTCTCTCCTTAGTCGGACTTTGATTCTGCCAGAGGACTATGCTCTTGGCTTCTGGCACTTCAAGCTTCTGCCTCCACGGCCAGCAGAGCTTAGGGTGATCTGGCTGGCATGAGCATGTCCAGCAGAGACATTCCCCTGCACTTCCTTTCCCTTGCTGGGGGTAAACTAGACTAACTGGTCCCCACCCTTCCTTCAGGAAGTCTAGCTAGCCCAAGTCTCTCCACAGGGAGTTAGAATGAAATGGTAAGTTCCATTCTCTCTAACTATAGCACTGCCATGTTTGCTGCAACCTGCTGGTGAACCAAGTACATTACATATGAACAGTTGCATAACAAGATTAGGACTGCACATTGTGGAGGACCTGGACAAAAAATACATAAGATGACATTGTGTTAGCCTATTAGAGATAGTAGTAGGAGTGGTAACACCACTCTGGGGTGGTCCGAAAAAAGTATCTGATGCGCAAAATCTAAATAATCTGGGCCTAATCTAGTGTCCACAGCGTGTGCTCTCTCGGTTTCAAATACTGTATAACTGTTGAAACAGTGGAGTTTGGGAAGATGTAC
>CM065594.1:75180158-75290891 GCA_033119425.1 Bufotes viridis | reverse complement strand
AGTGTGCCAAAAATATGTCAATTTACACCAAATATTATTGCAGTTTACATTCCAAATGTGGACCATTGTGCTCCAGTAATCCTGAATAAGGGGGCTCCGAGGCTCCTATTTCTTCCGGTTCCCCAGTGGACCAGAAGTGTGAAGTATCATCAGTGGTCACATGCACCTCGGCGGCCATTTGTCAGCCTCAGTGCTGACGTGTCCTCAAATAGCATGTGACCGCTGAGGGGACAAGTCACCACTGATTCCAGTGAATGGCTGCAGAGGTACTTGTAACCATGGACAGGATGTCACACTGCCAGATCACTGGGGACCAGAAGGAGTGGGGGCTGGAGCTTTGGAACCGGAAAGAAACTGGCAGTGAATAGGTGAGTGCCCTTTTTTTCTTCATGTCACTTTCCTGACTTTTAGCCATTAGGTAGGGACAGGGGCGTAGCTAAATGCTCATGGGCCCTGGTGCAAGAGTTCAGCTTGGGCCCCCTCCTTCCCTCAGTGCTTTGTGGAAGGGACAGGGGTGCACCTAGCCTTTTTGCTGCCTGAGGCAAAAATGGAAACGGCATTTCAAATTCTCAACCTAACCCCTTCCTTAAAACCCTACTGTTAAAGGGGTTGTCCAACATCTAAAACATGACCCCAATGCCCAGGCCCCTCAAATGGATTATACTTACCGCGCTCCCTGACATCCGCATCGCTCCTGATCCCCACGCGGCAGCCACTGCTTCTCCCGTCACGTGAATCAAAAAATCCGGTTACATTGTGGAAGGGTAGCGGCCAATAGCAGGCCCCGACAAGGAAGAGCCTCCCTAGCATCACGGGTGACGATGGGCAGGCTCGTCACAGTCGCAGCCTGCTATTGCATCAGGTGCCATGGAACGGAGTAAGTATAATCTATATGAGGGGCACGGGCATTGGGGTGGGGGGGGGGGCATTATTGGGGTTGGATAACACTCCCACAGTAATATTGTTCCCCAAAGTCCTAATAGAAACAATTATCTCCCAGAGTGCATAGTGTTAACAGTGCCTCCAATTAGGAATAATGCCCCCATTGTGCCCATACTAGTAATCATATTCTCCATAGACCACAGTACTAATACTTCCACTTATATAGCGGACACCCTATATACACACCACATTATATAGATGATACCCTATAAACACACATACCACACTATATAGATCACACCCTATATACTGACACACACTCAACTATACAGAGAACACCCTATAAACAGACACACCGGACTATACAGAGGACACCCTACACACACACTGAAATATACAGAGGGCACCCTATACACACACACTCCACTATACAGAGCACACCCTATACACACACTCCACTATACAGAGGACACCCTATAAACAGACACACCGGACTATATAGAGGACACCCCACACACACACTGAAATATACGGAGTACACCCTATACACACACCACATTATACAGAGGACACCCTATATACACACACACCACACTATATAGATCACACCCTATATACTGACACACCCTCCACTATACAGAGAACACCCTATAAACAGACACATCGGACTATACAGAGGACACCCTACAAACACACACTGAAATATACAGAGGACACCCTATACACACACACTCCACTATACAGAGGACACCATATACACACACACCACACTATATAGATCACACCCTATATACTGACACACCCTCCACTATACAGAGAACACCCTATAAACAGACACATCGGACTATACAGAGGACACCCTACAAACAGACACATCGGACTATACAGAGGACACCCTACATACACACTGAAATATACAGAGTACACCCTATACACACACCCTCCACTATACAGAGCACACCCTATAAACAGACACACCGGACTATTCAAAGGACACCCTACACACACACTGAAATATACAGAGGACACCCTATACACACACACTCCACTATACAGAGGACACCCTATACACACACTCCACTATACAGAGGACATCCTATATACACACACCGCACTATATAGATGACACCCTATATACACACACACCACACTATACAGAGGACACCCTATATACACACACACCACACTATACAGAGGACACCCTATATACACACACACCACACTATACAGAGGACACCCTATATACACACACACCACACTATACAGAGGACACCCTATATACACGCACCACACTATATAGAGGACACCCTGTATACACACACCACACTATACAGAGGACACCCTATATACACGCACCACAGTATACAGAGGACACCCTATATACATACACCATACTATACAGAGGACACCCTATATACACACACCACACTATACAGAGGACACCTTATATACATACACCACACTATACAGAGGACACCCTATATACACACACCACACTATACAGAGGACACCCTATATACACACACCACACTATACAGAGGACACCCTATATACACGCACCACAGTATACAGAGGACACCCTATATACATACACCATACTATACAGAGGACACCCTATATACACACACCACACTATACAGAGGACACCCTGTATACACACACCACACTATATAGATGACACCCTATATACACATACACACTATACAGAGGACACCCTATATACACACAGCACACTATACAGAGGACACCCTATATACACATACACACTATACAGAGGACACCCTATATACACACACACTGCACTATATAGATGACACCCTATATACACACACCACACTATAAAGAGGACACCCTATACACACTATCAGGGCCGGACTGGCCATAGGGCCGGGCCCAGGGCCGTTTTTATGGGTGGCGGCGGGCCGGCAGCAAGTGACAGGAGATGAACGCTTCCACTATGGAAGCGTTTATCTCCATAGTGATCTGTATCGCTGTCCTCTGGACAACGATACAGATCGCTGTGCTGTGTGGCAGGGGAGGGAGGCGTCTCCCTTCCCTGTTCCTCTGATAGGCTGCCGGCACAAGGCCCGCAGCCTATCAGAGCGGTGCAGCAGGCGGCGCGATGACGTCATCACGCCGCCTGAGCAGTACAGAGCGGGACAAACCAAGGAGGTAAGTATGGGGGGGAGGAAAGAAATGGAGCCTGCACATGAATGGCGGGGAGGAAAGAAATGGAGCCTGCACATGAATGGGGGGAGGAGGGGGGAGGAAAGAAATGGAGCCTGCACATGAATGGGGGAGGGGGCAGGGGAGAAGAAGCCTGCACATGAATTTGGGGGGAGAAGAAAAGGAGACTGCACATGAATTTGGGGGAGAAAAGGAGCCTGTACATGAATTGGGGGATAAAGAAAAGTAGCCTGCACATGAATTGGTGAGGGAAGAAAAGGAGCCTGCACATGAATTGGGGGAGAAGAAAAGGAGCCTGCACATGAATTGGGGGTGGGGGTGGAGAGAAAAGAAGCCTGCACATGAATTTTGTTGGGGGAGGAGAAAAGGAGCCTGCACATGAATTTGGGGGATGGGGGGAGAAGAAAAGGAGCCTGCACATTAATTTTTTTGGGGGAGAAGATGAATTGGGGGTGATGAAGAAAAGGAGCCTGCACATGAATTGGGGGGAGAAAAGGAGCCTGCACATGAATTAGGAGGGGAAAGAAAAGGAGCCTGCACATGAATTGGGGGCAGAAAAGGAGCCTGCACATGAATTGGGGGACAGAAAACAAAAGGAGCCTGCACATGAATTAGGAGGGGAAAGAAAAGGAGCCTGCACATGAATTTGGGGGAGGGGTGCGGGAAGAAAAAGAGCCTGCACATGAATTGGGGGAGAAGAGGAGCCTGCACATGAATTAGAGGGGAAAGAAAAGGAGCCTGCACATGAATTGGTGGGGGGAGAAAAGGAGCCTGCACATGAATTGGGGGACAGAAACAAAAGGAGCCTGCACATGAATGGAGGGGGGAGAAAAGGAGCCTGCACATGAAATTGGGGGATGGGGGGAAGAAGAGAAGCCTGTACATGAATTTGGGGAGGGGGGAAGAAAAGGATCCTGCACATGAATTGGGGGATAAAGAAAAGGAGCCTGCACATGAATTGGGGGAAGAAGAAAAGGAGCCTGCACATGAATTAGGAGGGGAAAGAAAAGGAGCCTGCACATGAATTTGGGGGATGGGGGAGAAAAGGAGCTCCACATGAATTGGGGGAGGGGGAAGAAAAGGAGCCTTGGGGGAGGAGAAAAGGAGCCTGCACATGAAAATTTGGGGGACAGGGGGAAAGAAAGAGCCTGCACATGAATTGGGGGAAGAAAAGGAGCCTGCACATGAATTGGGGGAGGGGGAAGAAAAGGAGCCTGGGGGAAGGAGAAAAGTAGCCTGCACATTAATTTGGGGGAGAAAAGGAGCCTGCACATGTATTGGGGGAGGGGTTTGGTGAGAAGAAAAGGAGCCTGCACATGAATTTGGAGGGGAAAGAAAAGGAGCCTGCACATGAATTTGGAGGGGAAAGAAAAGGAGCCTGCACATGAATGGAGGGGGAGAAAGGAGCCTGCACATGAATTTGGGGCGAAAGAAAAGGAGCCTGCACATGAATGGAGGGGAGAAAAGGAGCCTGCACATGAATTGGGCGGAAGAAAGGAGCCTGGGAGGAGAAAGGAGCCTGCACATGAATTTGGAGGAAAGAAAGGAGCCTGCACATGAATTTGGAGGAAAGAAAAGGAGCCTGCACATGAATGGAGGGGGAGAAAGGAGCCTGCATGAATTTGGGCGGAAGAAAAGGAGCCTGCACATGAATGGAGGGGAGAAAAGGAGCCTGCACATGAATTGGGGGCGGGAAGAAAAGGAGCCTTGGGGGGGAGAAAAGGAGCCTGCACATGAATTTGGAGGGAAAGAAAAGGAGCCTGCACATGAATTTGGAGGGGAAAGAAAAGGAGCCTGCACATGAATGGAGGGGGAGAAAAGGAGCCTGCACATGAATTTGGGGCGGAAAGAAAAGGAGCCTGCACATGAATGGAGGGGGGAGAAAAGGAGCCTGCACATGAATTGGGGGCGGGAAGAAAAGGAGCCTTGGGGGAGAAAAGGAGCCTGCACATGAATTTGGAGGGGAAAGAAAAGGAGCCTGCACATGAATTTGAGGGGAAAGAAAAGGAGCCTGCACATGAATGGAGGGGGAGAGAAAGGAGCCTGCACATGAATTTGGAGCGGAAAGAAAAGGAGCCTGCACATGAATGGAGGGGAGAAAAGGAGCCTGCACATGAATTGGGCGTGGAAGAAAAGGAGCCTTGGGGGAGAAAAGGAGCCTGCACATGAATTTGGAGGGGAAAGAAAAGGAGCCTGCACATGAATTTGGAGGGGAAAGAAAAGGAGCCTGCACATGAATGGGGGAGAAAAGGAGCCTGCACATGAAATTGGGGGATGGGATGGGGGGGAGAAGAGAAGCCTGTACATGAATTTGGGGAGGGGGAAGAAAGGATCCTGCACATGAATTGGGGGATAAAGAAAAGTAGCCTGCACATGAATTTGGGGGAGAGAAGAAAAGTAGCCTGCACATGAATTGGGGGAAGGGGGAGAAGAAAAGAAGCCTGCACATGAATTGGGGGAGGGAGAAAAGGAGCCTGCACATTAATTTGGGGGATGGGGGAGAAGAAAAGGAGCCTGCACATGAATTTGGGGGGAGAAAGGAGCCTCTACATGACTTTGGGGGAGAAAAGGAGCCTGCACATGAATTTGGAGGGGAAAGAAAAGGAGCCTGCACATGAATTTGGAGGGAAAGAAAAGGAGCCTGCACATGAATGGAGGGGGGAGAAAAGGAGCCTGCACATGAAATTGGGGGATGGGGGGAGAAGAGAAGCCTGTACATGAATTTGGGGAGGGGGAAGAAAAGGATCCTGCACATGAATTGGGGATAAAGAAAAGTAGCCTGCACATGAATTTGGGGGAGAGAAGAAAAGTAGCCTGCACATGAATTGGGGGAAGGGGGAGAAGAAAAGAAGCCTGCACATGAATTGGGGGAGGGAGAAAAGGAGCCTGCACATTAATTTGGGGGATGGGGGGAGAAGAAAAGGAGCCTGCACATGAATTTGGGGGAGAAAAGGAGCCTCTACATGACTTTGGGGGAGAAAAGGAGCACATGAATTTGGGGCGGAAAGAAAAGGAGCCTGCACATGAATTTGGGGGATGGGGGGGGGGGGGGGAAAGAGCCTGCACATGAATTGGGGGGGGAGGGAGGAGAAAAGGAGCCTGCACATTATTTTGGGGGATGGGGGGGGAGAAGAAAAGGAGACTGCACATGAATTTGGAGGGGAAATGTAGCACCCCCAAGTCAGGGCTTTGTGTAGGAACTAACCTGGGGAATGCCAGTGATGGAGAGGCCGGCACGCTGCTCCTCTGGGGCACTCTCTGGGTTCTTGAGGGACACAGCCAGGTGGAAGGTGAGGTGCCCTTGGTGTTATAGTTTAACGTGCCTATGGCTAAGTCCCTGATATGTCGTGACGCCAGTGCCAGTAAACGGTGGCACACC
This sequence comes from Bufotes viridis, assembly GCA_033119425.1. Classification (NCBI taxonomy): domain Eukaryota; kingdom Metazoa; phylum Chordata; class Amphibia; order Anura; family Bufonidae; genus Bufotes; species Bufotes viridis. Next base: position 75,284,443 of record CM065594.1, on the reverse strand, counting down.
GTATTTACAGTAGGAATAACTGAGGTACAGACTGATAACTTGAAAACAGAATCCAAACTTTACTGAAGACAGTGATGATACAGTAAGCAGTCTTTCCAACAGTTCCTTTTGCAGACAATAAAAATTGCAGTGGTCTTACATCCAGCAAGGTTAAACAGAGGGTGGTAATACAGGACTTGAAATTGCAGGTGAACCTTACTTTCTTCCTGACTCGTCCTGACTGGAATTGATGCTTCAAGGCCCCAATGCCCTACTTCTGGCTTATATCCTTGAATCTCCAGCTTTATAATTTACCTCCACTTGACGTTTAGTACCTCCTTGCTCTAGGGATTGCCTCTGGGTTCTGCATTCCTTCTCCTAGGGCACCATCTTCCTAGGGTGGATGCCTCACAGGCCGTGAGGCCTGGGTTTGGCCTTCACAGGCACATGGCCTGCACTTGTCTAAGGCACACTCCAGACTAGACTACTTTCCCTTCCCCTGACTGGGCCTTATATAGACTAGGGCAACCTAGCTCCCTCTAGTGACTAGAGCTGGAATTACATCCCTAGCCGGCCTGCACATAGGACATTTCACAGTAACAGGGAAATAAAATACACTGATTTACATTGCATGGTACAAACAGCACCTTTACCAGCCTCCTCCTAACAGAGAGGAACGACAGCAGCCAAGTGACCCTTCCGTAGTGACGGGCAGTACAACTCCCGTACACTACATACCCCGCTGCTTTAAGCTGAGTACGCCCTCGTACTCTACCAGGGTACCGCCCTACTGGAATTTCCACCTGAAAGAGACAAAAGAAAAACATGCAAGAATACATACATATCAGTACTCAATTCTATCTGCATAGACAATTGTCATCAGGTCCAGCTGACTGACGGAGAAGTGCGGTGACAAGGGCGTCGCTCTCTTTCTTCAGGATAAAGAGTGGAACTGGGGCGCTGACCTGGCACAGCGGATGTTAGGGAATACCAGGATAGTCCATGACAATGAATGAGTCCATAAAAGCATATCACAGAGACTCGCACACAGGGGGTCCATCTCTGGGCACATAGACTTGAATATAAAAATTTTTGCAATAAATACGGTCAGCAGCACATACATAAAATCACAATACAGGACTCTGACAATACCAGGGTAACATCTTCCTGGCAAGTCCTGCGTATATTTAAAGTGCTGACATAAAAGTACCCTTTTCAACCTGAAATGGGGGTTAAAAAGGGATAAGGTGCAAATAAAAGCAACTAGGAAGTTATTAAAGTACTTGACGCAACAATGTTAGCAGCAGGCAGGATGTCCCGGAACAGAAAGAGGCAGGCTGGGAGCAGTGGTTCCACAGTGGCAACTTATTTGTCAAACATGCCACCGGCCGTGGGGAACTGGCAGCAAGCTCCACCAGCCTGGCAAACTTAAAGGAACAGTTCCTGCAACATAGATGATGTCCCTGTGAGGATGAGCAAAAATGGCCTAGCAGGCCTGCTCACAGGTAGGTATCAAAGGATCCCTGTTCATCAGAGGTAGTGCAGCCCTGTGCTGCAGGTAGTCTGGGCCATGCAACAGGACCACTTGGAGGGGTGCCCACCACAGAGAATGGGCTGGAAACATCACCGGTATTGGGCCTACCCACCTCATTGGCCCGCTGGGTTGCGGACACACAGGAGCTGCTGGTCTCGGGACACGGGCCGGCGCTGGGGTAGACACTTCCTCTGGCCGGGACATAACACTCCCGTCACGGCGGACTCGGCTCCGGGCATATGTCAATTTATCCGCTGTTACACGGACCTTGGGTGGCTCAGCGTTAGTGGTAGGACCCTGGACTACGGGTTCGGGTGGTACAGGGGTCACAGGTAACTCACCACCGCTGGACTGCTGCGCTGTCTTCTTAGAATCTGCCACTTGCCGCAGGCCATCCAGATAGACCTGTAAGGACGCGATCCGCTCCTCCAGGGCGGAGATCTCACTGCTGGATTCCGGCACACTTGCAGCAGGCTCAGATGAGGTTCTATCTTGGCGGTTCTTCCGCAGGTCATCCATGGCTTCACTGAACTGGGCCATCCGCGCCCAATCAGCGGCTGTCTTCTCTCGTCGCGGCAGCTCTGGAGAGGGGTAAGGACTGGGAGGCTTGTCCAGGATCGTCGGCTGCCAGAAGATGTTCGGGCCGAGAAAGGAACTCTTTTCCTGGTACGTATTCCGGATGGGTCCCGGCGGGTCCTCTGCCTCCACCGGATCTTCGGTCTCTTCCCAGTCTTCCGGTACCGGTCCTGGACGGGTCACCGCAGTAGCATATGGGCCTCGCAGGCCCTCTGCGGGAGTGAACTCCACTTTCTCTCCGACCGCTAGATTATGCAGTCGCCCGGGAGATAGCTGCGCTTGACGGACCGGCGATTTACATAATAGTCCCGGTTGGTGCCGGTTTCTTGGATGAAGCCAAATCCTCTGACCTTGTCAAACTCGAGCACGACTCCGGTGCGGCGTTCGAGCTGGGGCTTGCTGTCTCTGGAGTCCTCATAAATCCGCTTGGTGACTTCTTCAAAGTACTTTTTCTGAGTGGTGGTTTTTAAAGTTGCCGCCACTCGGATCTCGGCCATCAGGGCCGACCACGCGAGGTTCCGCGGGAGGAAGCCTTCTCGCTGCGGGTGGAAACGGCAGGGTTCGGCTTGTGGCCATGGACAGGTCTGGGCCATGTCGCTGGGAGTATACGCTGGGGCGCAGGGCGCTCCTTAGTTGCTCCTGAGGTCGCCTCCATTGCACCAACTACGGCTCCGGATCCCTCCGATTCAGGTAGGAAACCCCGTAGCAGGGTGAGCCACTGTTCCAGCAGGCTCCACCCCGTCGATTCTTGCACGCCCCTAGGTATTCCAGTATAGGGTAGGCGGTGTCCATATTATAATCCTCAAGGAAGGCGTTACCTCCAGGTCGTCTTCTCCTCCTTCTTGGAGGGTTTTGGCGCCAAATTTTCGCGCCACTGAGGACAGTGATGGCGCAAGAAGAAGTCCAATGGCGCCGGCGGCCATCTTGGACGCCATGATGCATCAATTCAATGACAGCAAGCAGCGGTAGTAAAACAGCATAAAAGTCCACAAAAATGCACTTTGAAGTGGCGATTTTCTTCCTCTTGATAGCGCAACACTGCACAGCGCTTTCTGGAGGTTTTGGGACACTTTTCTGTACGTTTTAGGTCCACAAAGTTCACTTCAAATAAACAGGCGTTTTGTCACTTGGCAAACTGGTTAAGGCACAAAGTTCACGTTTTTGATCACAGTCCATAAAACGTGCGTATCCTGTTCGTGACGCCAAAATGTAGCACCCCCAAGTCAGGGCTTTGTGTAGGAACTAACCTGGGGAATGCCAGTGATGGAGAGGCCGGCACGCTGCTCCTCTGGGGCACTCTCTGGGTTCTTGAGGGACACAGCCAGGTGGAAGGTGAGGTGCCCTTGGTGTTATAGTTTAACGTGCCTATGGCTAAGTCCCTGATATGTCGTGACGCCAGTGCCAGTAAACGGTGGCACACCGTATTTACAGTAGGAATAACTGAGGTACAGACTGATAACTTGAAAACAGAATCCAAACTTTACTGAAGACAGTGATGATACAGTAAGCAGTCTTTCCAACAGTTCCTTTTGCAGACAATAAAAATTGCAGTGGTCTTACATCCAGCAAGGTTAAACAGAGGGTGGTAATACAGGACTTGAAATTGCAGGTGAACCTTACTTTCTTCCTGACTCGTCCTGACTGGAATTGATGCTTCAAGGCCCCAATGCCCTACTTCTGGCTTATATCCTTGAATCTCCAGCTTTATAATTTACCTCCACTTGACGTTTAGTACCTCCTTGCTCTAGGGATTGCCTCTGGGTTCTGCATTCCTTCTCCTAGGGCACCATCTTCCTAGGGTGGATGCCTCACAGGCCGTGAGGCCTGGGTTTGGCCTTCACAGGCACATGGCCTGCACTTGTCTAAGGCACACTCCAGACTAGACTACTTTCCCTTCCCCTGACTGGGCCTTATATAGACTAGGGCAACCTAGCTCCCTCTAGTGACTAGAGCTGGAATTACATCCCTAGCCGGCCTGCACATAGGACATTTCACAGTAGCAGGAGAATTAAATACATTGATTTACATTGCATGGTACAAACAGCACCTTTACCAGCCTCCTCCTAACAGAGAGGAACGACAGCAGCCAAGTGACCCTTCCGTAGTGACGGGCAGTACAACTCCCGTACACTACAGAAAGAAAAGGAGCCTGCACATGAATGGAGGGGGAGAAAAGGAGCCTGGGGGCAGAAAAGGAGCCTGCACATGAATTTGGAGGGGAAAGAAAAGGAGCCTGCACATGAATTTGGAGGGGAAAGAAAAGGAGCCTGCACATGAATGGAGGGGGGAGAAAGGAGCCTGCACATGAAGTTGGGGGATGGGGGGGAGAAGAGAAGCCTGTACATGAATTTGGGGAGGGGGGAAGAAAAGGATCATGCACATGAATTGGGGGGGGGGGGGGATAAAGAAAAGTAGCCTGCACATGAATTTGGGGGAGAGAGAAGAAAAGTAGCCTGCACATGAATTGGGGAAGGGGAGAAGAAAAGAAGCCTGCACACATGAATTGGGGGGAGGAGAAAAGAGCCTGCACATTAATTTGGGGGATGGGGGAGAAGAAAAGGAGCCTGCACATGAATTTGGGGGAGAAAAGGAGCCTCTACATGACTTTGGGGGGGAGAAAAGAGCCTGCACATGAATTTGGGGCGGAAAGAAAAGGAGCCTGCACATGAATTAGGAGGGGAAAGAAAAGGAGCCTGCACATGAATTTGGGGATGGGGGATGGGGGGAAAGAGCCTGCACATGAATTGGGGGAGGGAGGAGAAAAGGAGCCTGCACATTATTTTGGGGATGGGGGGAGAAGAAAAGGAGCCTGCACATGAATTTGGGGGGAGAAGAGGAGCCTCTACATGACTTTGGGGGAAGCAAGGAGCCTGCACATGAATTTGGGCGGAAAGAAAGGAGACTGCACGTGAATTGGGGGGAGGGGGGAGAAGAAAGGAGCCTGCACATGAATTTGGGAGGGAGAAGAAAAGGAGACTGCACATGAATTTGGAGGGGAAAGAAAAGGAGCCTGCACATGAATGGAGGGAGGAGAAAAGGAGCCTGCACATGAATTTGGGGCGGAAAGAAAGGAGCCTGCACATGAATTGGGGGGGAAGAAAGGAGCCTGCACATGAATTAGGAGGGAAAGAAAAGAGCCTGCACATGAATTTGGGGATGGGGGGAGAAAAGGAGCCTGCACATGAACTGGGGGGGAGGGGACAGAAAAGGAGCCTTGGGGGGGAAAAGGAGCCTGCACATGAATTTGGGGAACAGGGGGGAGAAAGAGCCTGCACATGAATTGGGGGGAGAGAAATGGAGCCTGCACATGAATGGGGGAGGGAGGAAGAAAAGGAGCCTGGGGGGAGGAGAGAAAAGTAGCCTGCACATGAATTTGGGGGGGGAGAAAAGGAGCCTGCACATGAATTGGGGGGTGGTGAGAAGAAAAGGAGCCTGCACATGAATTTGGGGGAAAGAAAAGGAGCCTGCACATGAATTTGGAGGGAAAGAAAAGGAGCCTGCACATGAATGGAGGGGGAGAGAAAGGAGCCTGCACATGAAATTGGGGATGGGGGGGAAGAAAAGAAGCCTGCACATGAATTTGGGGAGAGGAAGAAAAGGAGCCTGCACATGAATTGGGGGGGATAAAGAAAAGTAGCCTGCACATGAATTTGGGGGAGAAGAAAAGAGCCTGCACATGAATTGGGGAGAGGGAGAAGAAAGGAGCCTGCACATGAATTAGGGGGGGAAGAAAAGGAGCCTGCACATGAATTGGGGGGAGAGAAAGAGCCTGCACATGAATTGGGGGGGGGGGGAGGAAAAGGAGCATGCACATGATTGGGGTGGGGGTGGGAAGAAATGGAGGCTGCACATGATGGGGGGTGGCAGAGAGGAGACTGGCACATGTTGGGGGGAAATGGCACTTATTACTGGCACATGATGGGGGAGAGAGGAGACTGGCACATCATGAGGGAGATTGGAGAGGCACTTTTCACTAGCACATGATTGGGGGGCACTATGGGGACATTACTGAGGTATTTTATATGGGGGCTCTGTGTGGTACTAGTATTATCAGGGGTTTATCTGTTTCTGTAGTGTAGTATTGGGGAGCACAGCGGCACAGTATTGGGAGTAGTAGGATGATTTTTCCAGAATATGGGAGGATGATGGAAAAGTAGTAGTCATTAAGATTAGACTAAGTGAGCGGGGCCCTAGAAATTCTACTACATGGGGCCCCTCTCACTTAGTCTAATCTTACCTAACCTGAATGTAGGCATAATAAAAATTATCTTTCATTCAGCCTGCATACACAGGTTGGTGAGCGGGCCTCATGTAGTAAAATAAATATATGGTGAGAGTGTTGCAAGTTCTCCTCTGCGGCGCGCTGCTGCCTGTGAAGATGTAGGAGGCTAGGAGGCGGAGCTGACTTACCTCACGCTCCAGCTTGCAGAGGGAGACGGCCGTGGAGGTGTGCTGCCGCCAGACTACCGCTGCGCTGCCGTAAAGAGGAGTGTCAGGACGGGAGTGAAGCCGCACAATTCGCTCTCAGGAAAGGTGCAGGAGCAGGAGGTAAGTATAAAGTATAAGGGGGGGGGCCTGGACTCTGGCACATTATAGGGGGGGCCCTGGACTCTGGCACATTATAGAGGGGGCCTGGACTCTGGCACATTATAGAGGGGCCCTGGACTGATATATTATAGGGGGGCCTATGGCTACTGGCAGATTAAAGGGGGGCCTAGGGCTACTGGCAGATTAAAGGGGGGCCTATTGGCTACTGGCAGATTATAGGGGGCTATCATACTGGCACATTATAGAGGGGACCTATGGCTACTGGCACAACATAGGGGGGCCTATGGCTACTGGCAGATTATAGGGGGGCCTATTGGCTACTGGCACATTATAGGGGGGCCTATTGGCTACTGGCACATTATAGTGGGGGCTATCACACTGGCACATTATAGGGGGCCTATTGGCTACTGGCACATTATAGGGGGGTCTATCATACTGGCACATTATAGGGGGGACCTATGGCCACTGGCACAACATAGGGGGGCCTATGGCTACTGGCAGATTATAGGGGCCCATGGCTACTGGCAGATTATAGGGGGCCTATGGCTACTGGCAGATTATAGGGGGGCCTATTGGCTACTGGCACATTATTGGGGGGGCTATCGGCTACTGGCACATTATAGGGGGGCCTATTGGCTACTGGCACATTATAGTGGGGGCTATCATACTGGCAAATTATAGGGGGGCCTATTATAGGGGGGGCCTATCATACTGGCACATTATAGGGGGGACCTATGGCTACTGGCACAATATAGGGACGGCCTATTGGCTACTGGCAGATTATAGGGGGGCTTATTGGCTACTGGCAGATTATAGGGGGGCCTATTGGCTACTGGCACATTATAGGGGGGCTATTGGCTACTGGCACATTATAGAGGGGCCTACAGGAAAAAGCTGTCAGTGAGGTGGTGTTGTGGTTCGCCTGTGTACGGAATTGGTGGTATTTGCAGAGTTGCTGGAGAACTGTGAGTGCTATTTCGGGGGCACTGACCTGTACAGGGTGTGGAGGATGGGGAGGTTGAGATCCACTTAGGATATTATAAGACTTTTCTGTAGCTTCCTATATTGTTGCAAGGTCTGTATGTTGGTTGTTACAAAGCTTGTGTGTTGGCTGAAGCCTTCCTATCTTACTGGTGGCTGGCCCTGCCCCTCAATTGTGCTTCCGGCTTTGGCTCCGCTCCTAGACTGCAAGGGGTGGGGCCTGTTGGGGGTCATGTGATTGGGCTGCTCAGTCAAAAATGCCCGGGCCTATTTTTTATCAAAGTCCGGCCCTGCATGCAGCATACGGGTAGGTTACCCGACACTGCTATATTTTAATGTGTATCTCCCTTTAAGAAAGTTAGGCCTGTAGCAGGCAATTCATATTCCAGCCAGCAGAGGGAGCCCCCAGTTTAGTATAAATAGGCCAGGGCCTAGCCTAGGGAAGTTCAGTTGTTGGAAGTTTCTAGTTCTGAGTTAGTTCTGAGAGATTCAGGACTCAGTAACTAGTGCAGAGATTGCACCACTGGTGTGGAGGATCATTCCCACCCAGTTTTCCAGGTCAAGTATACCTGAGGTACTCTAAGTAACAGCCTGTCACTAACAAGTGGGACAGAGAGTGTAACCAGCAAGCCAGTCCACATATCAAGTAAGAGCCTGTCACCAGGAGAGAAGGGAACCTCTACAAAACCTTTGCTCAAGGGTTATCACTGTGATCTGGGTGTCTGGACCTTGAGAGTATTGCCTACAGCCAGGAACTAAAGCAGGAGAGGAAGTAAGTGTACCCCTGCAGAGAGAATAGTTGCCTGAAGTGTATTGCTGCATTGAAAGTAAGAGGAAAGTCCTGATCCTAGGAGGCCTGTCTTGAAGATAGCTTTTGCGACTGATTAATAGTCTGAACCACTGCTGTGACTGTATTGTCGCGTGTGGAATATTCTGGAACTGTACCCACTGACTGTTCATCTATTTGCAACTACGTTCAGTAAAGTTATCCTGTTATTTAAGTAAAAGGATTCCTCAATTATTCCACCTGTCACTACACGGTGTGCCACCGTTCAATTGGCACTGGCGTCACGACATTCATCACCTGCCTGTTCCAGTGCTGACCCGATTGAAGACGACAGTCGGTCCCAGGTTAGTGGGTTGCCCTGCACTACAAAGCCCAGCATACCTAAAGCTACACTACTGACCCCCTGGGACACTGCATTGCTCTTTTTGGCGTCCACGAACAGGATCGCATGCTTCTGGAGTGCAGAGAAGTGTGAACTGTGTGCTTTAACTATTCCACCACCGTATTGCAAGGACTGTACCCTTTATTTCCAAGCCTGTGGATTACAATTGTGCCTGGGAGGAATCGGAGGCGCTGTGCTGTGCTGCGCTACCCCCAGAGAGAAAATCGTGCTTGTGGATTACAATTTATTAACTTTTCAACGCCCCTGCTTGCTGTCAGGGAATGGCGACCAAGATGGCCGCCGGCCGCATGGAGTAAAGTTTCCCGCGCTGCTGAGGACCTTCGTGGGCGGATCCCTGCAAGGACACGGGAAATCCCGCCCCTCTTCGTCATCGTACGCACTGCCGCGGCCCTGCTTCATCTACGTCAGCAACGTCACCGCGTAGACAGGACGTCCGGAGTCTCGCGGGATTTGGCCTGCACAACCCCGGCGATACCGGTAAGGACTTGTAACCGGAGGGAAGGGGATTGTACCGGCCCCTTTAGTTGCCAGCGGCCACATCTTAATAAACTAACATGTCAGAGCCGGGAGTTCCCGAGCAGCCGGCCCCTGGAGAACTTACGGCTTCCAACCATCCTATAGCTCCCAGCATGATGCCCTTTACTATGCCGTACTATTTTGGGGCCCCATGGTTTCCCCGCTATAAAGGGGAGGCCCATACCTTAAGAGACTTTAAAGAGAAGTTGCTGGCATTATTTAAACTGTACCCCATAAATGCCGAACAGCAGATGGAAATCCTGCTAGCACAACTGGAGGGAGCTGCCCGCAGAGAGGTATTATCCTGGCCTGCTGCTGAGCGGAGTACTCTAGAGCAAATATTCACCCGCCTCAGGGCCACTTTTGAAACAAGGACTGCCTCCGAGATAAAGATGTACTTCTTTGGCAAAAAACAGAAGTCCGGTGAGTCCCTCCGTGACTATGCCCTATAAATTCAGGAGGCTTTGGGGGCTGTAATCCAGATAGATCCCAGGGAGGCTGATAATCAGGACCAGACCCTGAGGGAGCAATTTATCACGGGGGTGTCTAGTGAGCAAATAAGGGTTCAATTAAAAATGCTGTCAGCCCAGCACCCTAGCAGTACCTTTCTGGATTTTAAAGAGCTGGCTATAAGAATTCTGGGGTCCACAGTGTCTACGGAGTTGAGCAACCCACCTGAGTCACCAGCCTGCAGGCCAAAACCGCCTATCCCTAACCAGGCTGGTGCCGGCCAAGCTGTTCAAGCTAGAGCTACTGATGCTATTGCCATGCTGACGGAACAGGTAAACCATCTCACTAAAAGTTTAGAGAGAGTGTGCAGAAAGATAGAGGAATGGGAAAAGCCCCTAATGTCAGAGGAAGAGTTCCTGTCACCTCCTTAGCCATTCCCACCTCCATACCAAGAGACTCACCCCAGGGATCCTGGGAGGCGTAATAGAGATCGTTCCAAAGACCACAAACGGCCCGTGTGTAAATACTGTAAAAAGGTGGGACACACAGAATCCACGTGCTGGCAGTTAAACGGGCTACCCTCGAGGCTAAGGACCGCCCCTCGGGAGGTAGAACATTAGGTCCAAAGGATCCAAGTTGGATGCCCCGGTATGTAGGATCCCATCCTAAAATCAATATAGAGATCAACGGGGTCCCCTTTGAAGCCCTACTAGATACTGGGTCCCAGGTCACTACCATTCAGCTGCCCACATTTGAAAAATTCTGGGACACCAACCAGTTAACCCAGCCGCCTGAATCCTGGGTGGAGATTATCGCAAGCAATGGCAAACCAGTAAAGATTCATGGGTACTGGGAACCCACTCTGCAGGTGGGAGAAGCAACCTTGCCTCAACAGGGGGTGATAGTAGTACAAGCCGGCGACAGAGGAGGACATCCTGTCATTCTAGGCACCAATGTCTTCAAGAACTGTTATTCTGAAATACTTGACGCACTGCATCAGACTTTGCCCACTGCTTCCTCTGCATCCAAGAGGGTGATTCAAAAGACTATTACTGTGTTAAGTGCTCAGCAGAGGTTTGCTAATGGGAAAGGAGAAATTTGTACTGCCAGGATCCGTGATAATAAGCCTGTGACTTTGCCTCCTAATTCTCAAACTCTTTTATGGTGTCGTGCTGTCCTGGGAGTCCAAGGCCAAGATTATCCAGCCCTGGTGGAACCAATCCAGATGGAGAACTACCCTTATGTTCGAGCTGCCAAGTGCCTGGTGAACGTCTCCCAAGGTAAAGTACCTGTCCGTCTGATTAACCTGAGTGATCATCCTGTTGCGCTTACTAAGCACTCCCCTGTTGCTCAGCTTTCCCAGGTGTCCTTCCAGGACATCATTCGTCTTCCAGTGACAGAAAAGCCGCCAGCTGCAGTCAGCGGACATCTGCCGGTGAACCAGCCACAAGTGCCCTGGTGGGAGGAACTCCATGTCGGGGACGAGGCTACCCCCAACATCAACGAGAAGGGATCCTACAGCTTGTCAAAGAGCACCACCAGGCCTTCAGTAAACATGCTACTGATTATGGAGAGGTCAGTGCCATACAACACACCATACCTACTGGCTCTCATCCTCCTATCAAGGAGAGATACAGACCCTTACCGCCGACTTCATATCAGACTGTAAAAGAAATGATCCAAGAGATGAAAGACTCTAATGTAATCCGGGACAGCCGTAGTCCGTGGGCTGCACCCCTGGTCCTTGTAAAGAAAAAGGATGGTGGTATCCGTTTCTGTGTGGATTATAGAAAAATTAACCAAATAACCCACAAAGATGCATACCCACTGCCCCGCATTGAGGAGTCACTAACTGCTCTGGGCTCCTCCGCTTATTTCTCCACATTGGACTTGACCAGTGGCTACTGGCAAGTACCTATGGCCCCGAGGATAGGGAAAAGACTGCTTTCACCACTCCCATGGGCCTGTTTGAATTCAATTGTATGCCGTTCGGGCTATGTAATGCCCCAGGGACTTTCCAGAGACTAATGGAGCGGTGTTTGGGCCACAAAAACTTTGAAACAGTGCTGCTGTATCTAGATGATGTCATTGTATACTCAAAAACATATGAGGACCATCTGAAACATTTAGCAGAAGTATTTGAAATCCTTGTCAAATATGGCTTGAAAGTAAAGCCATCCAAGTGTCACTTGCTCAAACCTGCAGTAAAATACCTGGGGCATGTGGTAGCGCAGAGGGCGTGCAGCCTGACCCTGATAAGCTAGCGGCTGTCCGTAATTGGCCGGTCCCCACTACCGTCAAAGAGGTGAGGAGTTTCCTTAGCTTTGCAGGCTACTATAGACGTTTTATCCCCCATTTTGCTCAAATAGCTGATCCTATCCAGGAACTCCTGAGGGGGCAACCCAAGAAAAGTCCTAGAACTCCTGTGCCCATTGAGTGGAATGAGGAAAGAGAAATAGCGTTCCAATTGTTAAAAAGAAACTGACCGAGCCTCCTGTGTTAGGTTACCCAGACTACAGCAAACCATTCCATCTTTATACCGATGCTAGCAAGCGAGGCCTGGGAGCTGTGTTGGCCCAGATCCAAGAGGGAAAAGAGAGGGTGATAGCTTATGCAAGCCGCTCCCTGAAAGGGGCTGAGAAAAATGATCAGAATTATAGTTCCTTCAAACTAGAGTTCCTGGCATTGGTGTGGGCAGTGACGGAGAAATTCAAAGACTATCTAGCCGCCACCCCGTTCATTGCATTCACCGACAATAACCCTCTGGCGCATCTAAATACAGCTAAATTGGGGGCCTTGGAGCAGAGATGGGCCTCCCGCCTCGCCAACTATGATTTCTCTGTAAAATACCGTGCTGGGCGTACTAATGACAATGCTGATGCTTTATCCAGACTTCCCACAGAGACAGCTCCTGATGATGGGCGGGATGCTTGGGGAAAATGTAGAAATGCCGGCCTTCTATAACAAATTTGCTCAACAGGATCATGCTCAAGCTACCAATGACAGAGCCGCAGCCCCTTCACCCTCCAGTAAGCCTGAGCCCAAAGAGGAAAGGTGGGTGAAATTACAGTCTGAAAGTAGAGTGCTGGGCGAGTTGTTGGATTTTATTACCAGTGGCAGAGCCCCTGAGAGAATTAGACGTAAGATTGCAGATCCAGAGCTCACCAAACTGTGGAGACAGCGCCATCAGCTCTTCATACAAAATGGCCTATTACTACGGAGAAGCCTAGACCCAGTATCCAATGAAAGAGTGCATCAGATTCTCATACCCCGACGAGATGCAGGTATGGTGTTGGAGATGTACCACAATCAATCCGGTCATTTTGGGGTCCAAAAGACTGAGGCTAATATCCGCCAGCGGTTTTATTGGGTTGGCATGAGAGAGGACATTGAGAGATGGTGTCGGGAGTGTATAGCCTGTGCCTTGAAACGAAGTGAGCACCACGACCAGAGGGCACCACTGCGCCCCATTGTAAGTACCCGTCCTCTTGAACTTGTCGCCATTGATCATGTGAAGTTGGAGCCTAGTCGCTCAGGGTATGCTTATGCCATGACTATTATTGATCACTTCACCAAGTTTGTCGTAGCAGTGCCTGTGAGAGACCAGATGGCCAAGACTACCGCCGAACTGTTCTGGAAACACTTCCTCCTGCCCTACGGATGTCCAGAAAAGATCCTCACCGATCAAGGGCCTGCTTTTGAGTCCCATCTGTTCCATGAACTGTGCCGCTTACACAACTGCAAGAAAATCCAGACAACGGCCTACCATCCTCAAGGTAACGGACTGTGTGAAAAAATGAATCAGAACTTGATATAGATGCTGAGGGCCATGCCTCCTGAAACCAGAGGGGATTGGCCCAATCTGTTGCCACAGCTCATGTACACGTACAACAATACCATCCATTGTTCCACTGGGTATACCCCTTTTTATTTGATGTTTGGGCGCCAAGGGACATTGCCTGCTGATCACTCCTTGGACATACACGTACCTGATTGCATCAACCCGTTACCTAACACCGACTGGGTTGCTGAGCACCAAAGGCGATTGAATACGGCCAAAGCCATTTTTCAGGAACGTATGGATTATACTAGGGACCGACAGCAGAGAGACTATGATCAGGCAGCCCATGCAGAACCCTTGACAATAGGAGATGTGGTGTGGTTGAAAAACAACCACCGTACAAGTAAACTGGACAGTAAATGGGAGCAGATTCCCTATGTTGTCACTGCAATCCCAAATGCTGGGACCCACACTTATGAGATTACCCGAGAAGGCAGGGGATCCCAAATTGTTCACAGGAACCGGTTAAAGCTCTGTCTGACGAAAGAACCCAGTGCTGAGAGTTCTAGATCTGAATCACCTGTGTCAGAGCCATCAATACAGCCCGAGGATCCTATGCAGGCTGTAAATAATCTAATGTATGACACTGAACCCATGCATTGGCTCCTGACACCATGGTTGAATTCGTTGGTGCCCGCTCCGGCACCTACTGTGCCTTCACCTCCAGAAGAGCCGGTTCAAAATGTCCCGGATCCAGTCCCCCTTATAGGGGATCCTCCGGCTCCTGTTGTTCCTGACCAGGGTCCCACTGGTGTAGACCCTCCTGTTGCTCCTTTCCCTTCTACCTCGATGCTAAGGGAGGAGGAAACTCCTGTGTTAAGAAGGTCCACCCGGATGAACAGGGGACGTCCACCAGTCCGTTTAGGGGACTTTGATTATGCTGGTGGTGTCTCCTTCCGGGCAGTTACTACTGGAAATAGCTTGCTTGACGTTTGTGCGCAAGAATGGACTCCTCCACGCAGGGGTGGGATTCAAATTTTTAACAACAGGTTCCCTACTCCGCGGTGGATACGCAGCGTCGCGACACATATACGCCGCGTCACGACACGTTTACATATACATAGACCATATATATGCAGCACATATAAATACACTATATACATGGTACACATACATAAATACACCATATACACTATACACATATTGTCACATTTCTCTCCACATGGCCCCCTCCATCCTCCATGTTGTCACATTTCTCCCCACATGGCCCCCTCCATCCTTCATATTGTCACATTTCTCTCCCCCCCTGGCCCCTCCATCCTCCATGTTGCCACATTTCTCCCCACATGGCCCCCTCCATCCTCCATATTGTCACATTTCTCCCCACATGGCCCCCTCCATCCTCCATACTGTCACATTTCTCCCCACATGGCCCCCTCCATCCTCCATATTGTCACATTTCTCCCCACATGGCCCCCTCCATCCTCCATATTGTCACATTTCTCCCTACATGGCCCCTCCATCCTCCATGTTGTCACATTTCTCCCCCGGCCCCCTCCACCCTCCATGTTGTCACATTTCTCTCCCCCAGCCCCTCCTTGCCATCTGTTGTCACATGATCACACTCACTACCCGTCCCTAACACGACCTGACCTGTCCTGACTCCTGTCTGTGGACTGTCAGCAACTCTAGGCAGCCTCTGCTCTGGCTGCTTCCTGCCGCTGCCACGCCGCTTACTCACCAGCAGGGAGGGCTGGCAGCCTTAGTCCTGGGGGAAAATCCAGTCAAGTGGCCCGTTGCACCACCGAATCAGCTCACCAGAGGGCTCTTTTCCTTGTGTCTAACCCGTTGCGTGATAGCGAGCCAAGCCCCATTCCGGACAGCAGAGACATGGAGCAGTATCATGATTGACTGATCTTTTTACTACAAAATCACAGTAACAACTTTATCTCATTGTGATTTTGTTGTAAAAGATCACAGAGAGGCACAGAGCGTTATCAATCGTGTTACTGCTCTGTGTCTCTGCTGTCGATGCGGGCTTGGCTCTCTATCACGCAGCGGATTAGCCTCACAGGATCCGCTCGTGTTAAAGATCCCTAACCCCAATGCATGGCTACAATTACCCAGTCCAAATAAAATCTGGTCCTACCTCATCCAGGGTGTCGCTGGCATCGGCGTGATGTCCACTAGATCCAGGACAAGGTCCCTGTGGTGATAGAGAAAAAAAAGAATAATCACATAAGGAAGGGATGGTGACTGCCCCTGTGATATCACCAGCAGGGGCGCTGTGCTGGCCTGTAAGACTGAGCCATGCCAACGTATAGCAGGGTAATCTAGGACATTTCCCTAAGTGCTACCACACAGTACTAATGCCCACCTTGTGTCCCCACAGTAATTATGCCCACCTTTGTTCCTGTCACAGCAGTAATGCCCAGATTATGTGCCCCCTCACAGCAGTAATGCCCAGATTATGTGCCCCCTCACAGTAGCAATGCCCAGATTATGTGCCCCCTGACAGTAGCAATGCCATATTATGTGCCCCCTCACAGTAGCAATGCCATATTATGTGCCCCCTCACAGTAGCAATGCCATATTATGTGCCCCTCACAGTAGCAATGCCATATTATGTGCCCCCTCACAGTAGCAACGCCATATTATGTGCCCCCTCACAGTAGCAATGCCCAGATTATGTGCCCCCTCACAGTAATTATGCCATCATTTGTGCCCCCTCACAGTAATTTTGCCATCATTTGTGCCCCCTCACGTTTATTATGCTATCATTTGTGCCCCCTCACAGTAATTTTGCCATCATTCCCCCCACAGTAATTTTGCCATCATTTGTGCCCCCTCACAGTAATTTTGCCATCATTTGTGCCCCCTCACATTTATTATGCCATCATTTGTGCCCCCTCAGTGAGGGGCACAAATGATGGCATAGTACATGTGATGGCAAATGACTGTGAGCACATGATGGCAAATTACTGTGAGCCCTCACAGTAATTTTGCCATCATTTGTGCCCCCTCACAGTAATTTTGCCATCATTTGTGCCCCCTCACATTTATTGTGCCATCATTTTGTGCCTCCCTCACAGTAATTTTGCCATAATTTGTGCCCCCTCAGAGTAATTTTGCCATCATTCCCCCCTCACAGTAATTTTGCCATCATTCCCCCTCACAGTAAATTTGCCATCATTCCCCCTCACATTGTGCCCCCTCACAGTAGCTGTGCCCATCACCCATTCCTCCTCCCCCTCCCTTTGGTGTGAAGTGTTGGGAGCAAAACAAAGAACAAAAAAAAAAAAGCATACTTACCTTCTCCACTGATGACAGGCTCGGCTCCCACACTGACCCTGCTACAGGCTGTGCAAGGGAAGACTGATTCCCGGGCTTTCACAGCTCCTCCCACAGCCAGCAGCAGGAAGTGCGGCCAGCAGGGGGAGCTCCTGAGCTGTGAAGCAGTGAGGTCTCACTGCTTCACTACGGAACGGCCCGCTGTGTGAGTGTAAGTTCAGCGGCGTGTGTGTGTGTGATGTGGTGCAGGGAGCTGCAGGACCGGATCGGGATCCCTGCTTCTCACCGGTCCTGCGAACCGGCTGTGATTTCAACAAACGGTTCGGCAGAACCGGAGAGAACCGGCTGGATCCCACCCCTGCCTCCACGTGACCCCTTGCCTGTCATACACCCGCAGGAAACCCCTGTGTAGTTTCCTTATTATATTTCAGCCAAGAAAAATGGACTGATGTTGAACTTTTATACTTGAAAAAGAGACTTTGAAAAAAAAAAAAAAAACATTCTTGACATGTGTTACTATGGACTAACCTGGTTCACCTTAAGTCCGCTGTGCCAGGTCAGCGGCCGTGTCTAAGAAGCAAGAAGACGCCCCTTTCCCTTGCGTCGTCTGTTTATTAAGTTACAAATGTTATATCTTCTGTGTGAAATAATTATTTACCATATTTATATTGTAATGCTTAATCTATGTAACATTTTATGCTGGTTCAGAAAGGCATGTGTGTGAGTACGAGGCCTTACTCACGTTAAAGCCTGGGGGTGTGCAGCATACGGGTAGGTTACCCGACACTGGTATATTTTAATGTGTATCTCCCTTTAAGAAAGTTAGGCCTGTAGCAGGCAATTCATATTCCAGCCAGCAGAGGGAGCCCCCAGTTTAGTATAAATAGGCCAGGGCCTAGCCTAGGGAAGTTCAGTTGTTGGATGTTTCTAGTTCTGAGTTAGTTCTGAGAGATTCAGGACTCAGTAACTAGTGCAGAGATTGCACCACTAGTGTGGAGGATCATTCCCACCCAGTTTTCCAGGTCAAGTATACCTGAGGTACTCTAAGTAACAGCCTGTCACTAACAAGTGGGACAGAGAGTGTAACCAGCAAGCCAGTTCGCATATCAAGTGAGAGCCTGTCACCAGGAGAGAAGGGAACCTCTACAAAACCTTTGCTCAAGGGTTATCACTGTGATCTGGGTGTCTGGACCTTGAGAGTATTGCCTACAGCCAGGAACTAAAGCAGGAGAGGAAGTAAGTGTACCCCTGCAGAGAGAATAGTTGCCTGAAGTGTATTGCTGCATTGAAAGTAAGAGGAAAGCCCTGAAGATAGCTTTTGCGACTGATTAATAGTCTGAACCACTGCTGTGACTGTATTGTCGCGTGTGGAATATTCTGGAACTGTACCTACTGACTGTTCATCTATTTGCAACTACGTTCAGTAAAGTTATCCTGTTATTTAAGTAAAAGGATTCCTCAATTATTCCACCTGTCACTACACAGTGTGCCACCGTTCAATTGGCACTGGCGTCACGACATTCATCACCTGCCTGTTCCAGTGCTGACCCGATTGAAGACGACAGTCGGTCCCAGGTTAGTGGGTTGCCCTGCACTACAAAGCCCAGCATACCTAAAGATACACTACTGACCCCCTGGGACACTGCATGCACACCATACAATATAGATGACACCTTATATACACATACCACACTATACAGAGGACACCCTATGTACACACACACCGCACTATATAGATGACACCCTATATACACACACCAGACTATATAGGTATATACACACATACATCACACAGTGTATAGATGACCCCTATACACACATCACACACAGAGATGACCCCTATACAAACATCACACACTGAGATGACCCCTATACACACATCACACACAGAGAGATGACCCCTATACACACATAACACACAGAGATGACCCCTATACACACATCACACACTGAGATGACCCCTATACACACATCACACACAGAGAGATGACCCCTATACACACATCACACACAGAGAGATGACCCCTATACACATATAACACACAGAGATGACCCCTATACACACATCACACACTGAGATGACCCCTATACACACATCACACACATAGAGATGACCCCTATACACACATCACACACTGAGATGACCCCTGTACACACATCACACACATAGAGATGACCCCTATACACATATCACACACTGAGATGACCCCAATACACATATCACACACTGAGATGACCCCTATACACATATCACACACTGAGATGACCCCTATACACACATCAGACACAGAGAGATGACCCCTATACACACATAACACACAGAGATGACCCCTATACACACATAACACACAGAGATGACCCCTATACACATATCACACACTGAGATGACCCCTATACACATATCACACACTGAGATGACCCCTATACACATATCACACACTGAGATGACCCCTATACACACATCACACACTGAGATGACCCCTATACACACATCACACACAGAGATGACCCCTATACACACATAACACACTGAGATGACCCCTATACACATATCACACACTGAGATGACCCCTATACACATATCACACACTGAGATGACCCCTATACACATATCACACACTGAGATGACCCCTATACACACATCACACACATAGAGATGACCCCTATACACACATCACATAGATGACACTTACCCACTTCACACAGTAGATACAAGAGTTGTCCTTCATGGTCACAGTTCAGTCCTCCTCCTGTGCCCTGCTTGGCTAAAGGACCTTAATCAGGTGACTGTGACATCACCAAAGGTCCTGCAGGTTTCTGCTGCAAATGCTAATTATGGCTTGTAGCCCCACCTACTCCAGTCCTCAGCTGATTGCTGGGGGGAGGGGCTTGCTGCCACCTCTGGAGGAGATGCCCTGCAGGAGAAGGAACTGCACACAGCACATCCTGGAGGAGACCAAAGAGGAGGGGTGAGTACAGCGCAGGCAGCGCTTCTCTCCCCCTCCTCCTGAAGGCTAGTGAGCGCTTCCAATATGGAAGCGTTCTCTAGTATTCGCTTTATAAGATACACTGCATCTTATAAAACGAAAATGGGTAATTAGCAGAGCACTTCTGGCAAGGGGTGGCCCTCTGGGCCCCCCTGGCTTATGGGCCCGGTCGCAACTGCGACCTCTGCGACCCCTATAGCTACGCCAGTGGTTAGGGAAGAAGCTCTGAGAGGGAAGGTCTCCAGAGAATGATTAAAAAAGCAGGGCCCAGCGAAGACTGATGCTGTTCCCACAGGGGAGAGGTCACTCATCAGTATAAAAATCTCAGAAAACCCCTTTAAAGTGGTTTTTGGGTAGGTATAAGTTATGCGGAATATACAGGGCCCCCATTCTCGTGATCGGTGGGGCTCCCAGCGGTAGGACCCCCACCGATCTGATTTATCCCCTATCCTATAGATAGGGGCAGGGGCTTTTCAAGTCTCAAAAGATCCGGGGCCCAATCCCCAATACATATGGCCCATTTCTCGACCCCCCCACCTCCCCACACACTCGAGCACTAAAGACATTTCACTGTACTTGCTATACAGCAGCACATACCTCTCACATCCAGTGCCTTCCAGGTGACGTCTCCTCCGATGTAGATCCTCTCTGTCATCATCTTCTCTATTCGGGCCGGACAACTTCTTTCAGCTCTTCCTCACTTTTGGCACCCAGACGGAGGAGAGGTTCATTCAACTTTGGGTTT
This sequence comes from Bufotes viridis, assembly GCA_033119425.1. Classification (NCBI taxonomy): domain Eukaryota; kingdom Metazoa; phylum Chordata; class Amphibia; order Anura; family Bufonidae; genus Bufotes; species Bufotes viridis. The sequence continues at coordinate 75,263,865 of CM065594.1, read as the reverse complement.
CCCCCGCTAAATAATGGTAAAATGAAAACAAGAGGATTCAATAAAGAAGTGCCCTGGAGTACAAGAATATATGGTTATGGGGAGGTAGTTATAAATGTCTATTCTGCAAAAGGGATGGACAGGTCCTGCGGGATCCATGCCTGGTTCATTTTTATGAACGTCAGCTTGTCCACATTGGCTGTGGACAGGTGGCTGTGTTTGTCAGTAATGACGCCACCTGCCGTGCTGAATATGCGTTCAGACAAAACGCTGGCAGCCGGGCAGGCCAGCACCTCCAAGGCATAAAAGGCTAGCTCTGGCCACGTGGACAATTTGGAGACCCAGAAGTTGAATGGGGCCGAACCATCAGTCAGTACGTGGAGGGGTGTGCACACGTACTGTTCCACCATGTTAGTGAAATGCTGCCTCCTGCTAAAACGTTCCGTATCAGGTGGTGGTGCAGTTAGCTATGGCGTGGTGACAAAACTTTTCCACATCTCTGCCATGCTAACCCTGCCCTCAGAGGAGCTGGCCGTAACACAGCTGCGATGGCGACCTCTTGCTCCTCCTCTGCCTTCACCTTGGGCTTCCACTAGTTTCCCTGTAACATTTGGGAATGCTCTCAGTAGCGCGTCTACCAACATGTGCCTGTACTCACGCATCTTCCTATCACGCTCCAGTGCAGGAATTAAGGTGAGCACATAGTCTTTGTACCAGGGATCCAGCAGGGTGGCAACCCAGTAGTCCGCACACGTTAAAATGTGGGCAACTCTGCTGTCGTTGCGCAGGCACTGCAGCATGTAGTCGCTCAAGTGTGCCAGGCTGCCCAGAGGTAAGGACAAGATGTCCTCTGTGGGAGGCGTATCATCATCGTCCTCCGTTTCCCACCAGCCACACACCAGTGATGGGCCCGAGCTACATTGCTATTCGTTGCTGGGTACTATTCCCTCCTACTCCAGTACAACATTTTCACCTGACCTCGAGTAATCCCAGGTGTAGATGCTAGGTTTATTACTGTGGCAATACAGACAGGGATGACATCTCCATTCAGTGTCAGTGCCAGGAAGCTGTATGACCTGTGGTGGCTATGCAAAGCCTGATTCCCCCTGTGCAGGATGTTTTTGTGGTACATGTGGTCTGCTGCCAGCATCCTCCATTGTATGCATTTTTGGGGATTGCTGTTAGCAACGGATCACATGGGCAGGATTTTCTCCCCCGGGTTGAATTGCGCAACAGCATTTGGGGTCTTGAGCATCTTTTGCCATTTAGACCAATTTATTTCGTGATTGTGTCTGTATATGTATGCCTGGAGGTGGGGCAACCTCAGGTTTGATGTGCTTTGATTTTGATCTGTGGGTAACATTCAGGTGCACCTGGGCAGCCTGCGTCACAGTAGCCCGTTATAGGTTGGACTTACAGCCTCCTCCCTCCTCCCATTGTATCTGTGATTTCATGCTGGAGGTAACTGGGAGCGTTGGCTGTGTGTCGGACTTTATGCACCTATCATAAACTGTCCATACGGCATAGGTAGGTTAGCATTAGGTCCCGTGCCACATTGAGAGACCTTGACGGGGTGCGCGGCCTCTGGTATGTTCTTGATGTAAGAATATGTTGGCGAACTGTCTCATTTTTAATATCACCGTGAGGGTTTAGCCTTATATTGTCAATTGCATTTACCATTGTAGTGCACCAATTTCAGTGATTTGCAGTCTAAAGCAGGATAAACAATGTGTCTCTACATCAGCGCATTAAGCTGACACAGAGCCTCTTTCTGTACCTGAGTGCATAGAAGGGGATGGTGGCGTTACACTGTGTCGGTGACTGAGAGGGTGAAGATTCAGGTTCATCTGCAGACCAGAACTGGAGGTTTAGCACTGGAAATGAGGGGTTCACTTCACACCTAAAACACCTATTACTGACAGCACTGTCACTTCTCACCTAAAGTCATCGTTTCCGCAGAAGTCACTCTCATCATCCTCTACACTGTCACTTGGTAGTTGCTTGCAGAGAAATGAAATTCCGACTACCGTGGCACAGGACACTAAAGTTTCTCTGCTGGGCGCTAGGCAAGCCAATCAGCAGCCGGCTCTGCAAACAGTGCTAATGCTGATTGGTCAGCCCAGCGTCCAGCAGCGAGACAACATAGAGCGGTAGCCGGGACCACAGCGCGGGTGCAGCGCTAGCCACTGATGATGTGCTGAGTAAAGGGGACCCAGAGGACAGGACAGAGGAAGCAGGGAGTTGGGACGCAGAGTCTAAGCCCCAGACAGGAGACAGAAGCAAGAATTAAATGTAATTAGGAGGTGGGGCTTTTTGTCCAAAACCGAGCTCCCTTCCTCCAGGAGCCCCATAGCAGCTCCGTGATCTGCCTCTGTTGGAGGTACACCGCTGACTGTATCTGTCTGCAAATCATGGATCAGCAAAAAATATGGACGTGGTCCATGTTACATCCACATTTTTTATGGACCTGTTGACTTCAATGGGTATGTGGTCCTGAAATAGTTTCTGTCAATACAACAGTTTCCTTTATCCACAGAATATCTGGGACCACCACTGATCATGAGAACTGGATCTGTCGCCCCTTACTAATGAAGTGGCAGGTCGAGCGTGCACATAGCTACTCTGTTCACTCTCTATAAGACTGCTGGAGATAGACGAGTACAATGCTCAGCTATTTCCAGAAGTCCCATAGACACTGAATGAAGCAGAAGGGAACATGGTTGACCTACCATTCCATTTCTTTGAGAACACAGGATCCCCATTCTCATGATCATGTGGGAGCCAGCAGTTCCCACCGATCAGATACTTATGCCCTATCCTTTAGGTAGGGGATAAAAAAAATAAGCTGAGCTATAAAACCAAGAAAGGCCATCACTATTTGATCAGCAGGGGTCCGACACCCTCCACCTCCATCCAGTTAATTATGAAGATTCATAAAGAGGCTCAGACACACCACTACTTAATAAAGTCCAGTGGTGAATGCAGAGACCGAGCCCGGAATCTGCCTCTAAATGCAGCAGGAAACTCACTTCATTGGTGAATACATCTGTCTGCGGAAAGTCCGGTGAATGTCAAGTCCAGTGGTTATTGCAGACACCAAGCCTGGAATCTGCTCTTGCTGATGCGCAGGTCATCTGATCCTGACATGGTGGCCACCATGCCGTTGACTTGTGGTAGAGTCATCACCTCCAGCTGTATGCAATATTAATTGCAGGGACACAGCGAGACCCCTGCTCTGGTACAGTGATCTGTAGGTGTAAAAAGTACAACTAATTATGACTGAACATGGAGCCTCGGCAAATTACATGTAAGTGACACACAATTTACTCCCGTCACTGTGGGTCATTGTAATCCTTTTAACCCCTTAAGGACGAAGGGCGTACATGTCAGTGATCGCAGCAAACCGCAGGTCAATTCAGACCTGCGGTTTGCTGCGCTATCTGTAGTCTGATCGGGATCAGAGACTAAAATATGCCCCAAAGGTTAAATTTTAACCCCACCCTGCACCCCGCCATATTAGTGTCCCCCCGGGCGGTGCAGGGGGGGGGGGATTGCGGGCGGTGCTGCGGGTGGGCGGCGCAGGAGGCGCCTTTCAATCGATTTCCCTGGTGCCTAGTGGGTATAGCAGGGGGTCAGCACATTGCTGACCCCCTGCTATAAACTGCTGAAATCTGTGCTGCAGATGTCAGCAGTTTAACCCCTTCTATACCGCGGTCCGTACGGACCGCGGTATAGAAGGTGTTAACATGGAGGGAGCTCCCTCCCTCTCCCATCGGGGGGCTGCCGTACCTTTGCGTACCTTTCCATTTTAATCAATTTTTCCAGTAACAAAGCAAGGGTTAACAGCCAAAAAAAACTCAATATATATTGCCCCGATTCTCTAGTTTGCAGAAACACCCCATATGTGGTCGTAAACTGCTGTATGGCCAAACGGCAGGGCGTAGAAGGAAGGGAACGCCATATGGTTTTTGGAAGGCAGATTTTGCTGGACTGGTTATTTGACACCATGTCCCACTTGAAGCCCCCCTGATGCACCCCTACAGTGGAAACTCCAAAAAAGTGACCACATTTTGGAAAGTACGGGATAAGGTGGCAGTTTTGTTTGTATTATTTTAGGGTAAATATGATTTTTGGTTGTTCTATATTACACTTTTTTGAGGCAAGGTAACAAAAAATAGAAATTCTGAAATTTAATCTCCATTTGCCAATAACTCTTGTGGAACACCTAAAGGGTTAACAAAGTTTGTAAAATCAGTTTTGAATACCTTGAGGGGTGTAGTTTCTTAGATGGAGTCACTTTTTTGGAGATTCTGCTCTAGGGGTGCATTGGGGGGCTTCAAATGGGACATGGTGTCAAAAATCCAGTCCAGCAAAATCCGCCTTCCAAAAACCATATGGCGTTCCCTTACTTCTGTGCCCTGCCGTTTGGCCATACAGCAGTTTACGCCCACATATGGGGTGTTTCTGAAAACTACAGAATCGGGGCAATAAATATTGAGTTTTGTTTGGCTGTTAACCCTTGCTTTGTTACTGGAAAAAATGGATTCAAACGGAAAATTTTCCAAAAAATCGAAATTCTGAAATTTTATCTCCATTTGCCATTAACTCTTGTGGGAAAACCTAAAGGGTTAATGACGTTTGTAAAATCAGTTTTGAATACCTTGAGGGGTGTAGTTTCTAGAATGGGGTCATTTTTGGATGGTTTCTATTATGTAAGCCTCACAAAGTGACTTCAGACCTGAACTCGTCCCTAAAAAGTGGGTTTTTGAAAATTTCTGAAAAATTTCAAGATTTGCTTCTAAACTTCTAAGCGATACATGAAGTAGACATATGGGGAATGTAAATCAATAACTTTTTTGGGCGGCATTACTATGTATTATAGAAGTGGAGAAATTGAAACTTGGAAAATTGCTAATTTTTCAAAATTTTTGGTAAATTTGATATTTTTTTATAAATAAAAATGAAATTTTTCGACTTAATTTTACCAGTGTCATGAAGTACAATATGTGAAGAAAAAACAATCTCAGAATGGCCTGGATAAGAAAAAGCGTTTTAAAGTTATCACCACATAAAGTGACACTGGTCAGATTTGCAAAAAATGGCCTGGTCCTAAGGTGAAAATGAGCCTGTTCCTTAAGGGGTTAACTGTATTAAACTTGGGCCTATGTTTCTAACAACGATATCAACCCTTATCATTGTCATTGAATGTTATAGCTGTTGTACTGGGACCCACTGATGTATCCAACATAAACAGAATGCACCGTATAATTGCGGGCTGATTTCTTTATAGGGTTTAGAGCTCAGTTTTCCTTATACAAATCGCCAAAACCCCTGCTTTCTTACACACTTCCATAGTTAAAATTCTGGGAGCCATTGCTAAAGATGATCTACATATCAAGGTCAATGGGAACTCCCCCTAGTGGTGATTGCAGAAAGTTAGGATTTTATTATACTTATATGCCATGTATCAGGCAGTTTGGATACTTTTCCAGTAATGGCCACTGCTCTGCTCATTTTCATGGAGAATCTAAACCCTAAATTATTCTGTGTCATCACTCTGGTGTCTCCAGAACTTGGCATCATGTCTGTTAGTATTATGAGCTACTGTGATAAATGACATTACATTTTATGACTCTTGTAACAAGGATCTTACCATATTTAGGGCTTTTCTTTTTATTCTTAAGACCAATACCTTCTAGCAGGGATCACTGATGAAGATCAGGAGATGGTTTATTCTGTGCCTCATTTTGTCAAAGACCTTTGGTAATCCTATCTGCTGCAATTGCCTCTTAACCCCAGGCTGTTACTATTTCCAGTGGATACCGCTGTGTCCAAATTATACAAAAAAAGCCCCTATAAATATCAAGAAGCAGAAAAATCACAAATCATCAATATACCTAATCAAGATACAAGGTCTTATCGTGGATGCGGTCCCTATCATCTGATAGTCTGACACATGTTCCCGGGACATAACTGCCTGATAATTAGGATAAGTATAACTATAGACACAGTAAAGGTATGGGGCCCAGAGGCTAAAAGGCCAATGCTTTTGAGGTGTGATTATTCTGAACCTTCGGTGGTTGTCTAAGTACTTACTACACATACATATATTATCATATGAGAAGACATTATGACAATCAGTACATGAAGATGATCAAACTTAGAAAAGTCACTGGTTACTTACCGATGCCCTCAAGTCTGTGGGTTCTAGACCTGTACCATGGGTCAGCGGTTGTAATCTGGGGTTGGGTAGACACTGCAGCTTTGGTGATGTAGAGGATCCAGGTCTGTTTCGGTAATATCAGGCTTCTGGTCAGGGCGATCTCTTGGCCCATCATAGACTCGACATGTCATGAAAGACATGGAGTCGCTAATTGACCTTTTTAGGAAAGCCTGTGATCCTGCCATTCTGCAGGCAGGATATTAGATGGTCTCTCATCACGTTGTGCTGGAAGATTGCTGTGGGTTCACCATCATCTGCCAGAAACTCAAAGGCAAATGCTATGGCAAACACCCCACAGTCATAGGTGTTTCTCTGCTGATCCACATTGAGAAATTTTAGATGTTTCAGGGGCTCATGGACCACTACACTGTAGATGTTATTAATCTGCTGGCAAACAGATAGAGGCAAATTGCTGGTCTTGATGCTGTCGGCCACTAGGATGTCGCCATTTTTGAAGCAGGTGGTCAGCCAGTGCACCCTGTCCTCGTCGTAGTGGATTTGTACGGCCTTCTTTAGCACACTGTACCCTGGAAAGAGAATAGCAGCTGCGGGCTGCAGGCCATCAAAGTCCCCAAACTGATTCTGCAGGAGATCCTGGGCCTTGTTAATGATGTCATCAACCAGCATGCCTTCCTGGCCGCTGCTCTTCAGGATAAATAATTGCTCTGGAGACAAGTTGTTCTGTGCTCTCCAGGTATAGGCCATCTCCACGTGTGCTGTTCCCAGCTCCGGGCTTCCTACATCGTTGGTAGATGAAGCGGACATGTTTTCTGCCGCAGCTCTTTTGGCTGGTGGAAATGTCCCGGACTGACTGTCATTGGAGGTTGGTGCTTTTCTTTTAAGACTGGCTTTGGAAGCTTCACAAGATGCCTTCAAAAGGTCTTCAGCAGACTCAGCCATTTTCTTGTCCTGTTTTTGACGAGTCTTTCTATTACATCGTCAGCTACAGCTCTTTGGTGTTTTTAGCAGGTGGTGCTTTGTGGACAAGGAATGGCTCCACAGCATCAGTGTCCCGGGGTCTTTTTGTGGGGGTCCCCCTTTTTGGTTTTTCTCCCAGGGACATGACTTGTGGTATTAGGGGCCCCTGATGTGCAACTTTTGGATCAGCAATAAAATTGGTTGGTGTCTTCTCAGCTGTGTCATGGCGGATGACGTGGTTTTTACGTCTTAAGGAAACTGACCCGAAGAAGCTCCTGGCCTGTGTCATGATGGTTGATTTCTTGGCCAGGAAGCTGGAGTTCCTGATCAGAGTTCTCCATTTTTGATTCAATTTCCTGAATCGGGTCAGAAGGAATGAGCCAATCGACATGCAGGATGAGAGAGAGTTGATCAGCAGCCGCCGATCAACATAGCGCCGACGCCTATGAATCCTCATGATGGCGTCCAATCTTCTTTCCGAAGTTTTGTGCATCCAACATGGAGTCACACCTTCACAAATTCATCATTGTGATGTCATCCAGTGACATCACAGCTGTAGGCCCAGTTCTAGAACATTCTATGCAAATGTGGTGACATCACAATACTGTGCCAGGATGAAGGCAAGATTATTTTAACCACTTAATGGCCAGAGCCCCTAATATGTTAATGAACTAAGATATATGGATAGTGTTTGTTTAATGGATGCAGATTTTCAGTTTTCGAGAATACATAGATTTTTACCTTTACAGTACATTTTCTGCTTCACATTTTTAATTTGATTTGGTTGCTGATTTTTTTTAAAATCTGTATAGTTCCAAAACTTAGGGGTCAGATCTCATATTATATGAAACACTCTAATACTTTAAATAAAATTATAGAATTTGAGACGCAGATGCTGCAGAAACTCTTTTCTGAAAAGTAAGGGAGAGATTCCTGTCCACCGTTGATTGCTTGGATAAGGCCTCGTCATAAGAATCTCTGCAGTATATAAGATGTGTATTTTTGTGTCGTGCCCACACTGGTGATTACGACGGGTTTGTCCAAATTGTAGAGTACATTTAATTTCGGCCACCCATTGACACCATTGTAATATGCAAGTGGTGTGCAGCCATAATACAGTCCCCAAAGTAGTCTATGGGGCCTCACTGTACCCAAGGGCAACTAGGTGCAAAATTTGGAAACACCCCAAGCAACTTCCCCAAAACTTCTCCTCCCGCAGCGAGTCCTGCACCATTAAGGAGGAGGAGTCAAGAGTTTACTGATTAAAGGGCTGATGAAAGCACCTCCCCAGGCCCCTCCCCTTATTATCCGCTTCAGCACCCCTAGCTTAAACACCCTTAATGACCAGGCCACTTTTTACAATTCCGCACTACACTACTTTCACCGTTTATTGCTCGGTCATACAACTTACCACCCAAATGAATTTTACCTCCTTTTCTTCTCACTAATAGAGCTTTCATTTGGTGGTATTTCATTGCTGCTGACATTTTTACTTTTTTTGCTATTAATCAAAAATTACCGAAATATTTGCAAAAAAATGACATTTTTCACTTTTTGTTGTAAATTTTTTTTAAAAAACTACATTTCTATATAAATTTTTCTCTAAATTTATTGTTCTACATGTCTTTGATAAAAAAAAGTCCAATAAGTGTATATTTATTGGTTTGGGTAAAAGTTATAGCGTTTACAAACTATGGTGCAAAAAAGTGAATTTCGGCATTTTGAAGCAGCTCTGACTTTCTGAGCACCTGTCATGTTTCTTCAGGTGCTAGAATGTCAGGAAAGTATAAATACCCCCTGTGGGGAGTCGCTCTGGTAGATAGCGGTGCGGGTGCAGTACTGAGGCAAAACAAGGAGTCCAGCATGTGCAATAAACAGTGTTTTATTCACACTTGCACAACATAAATGAAAAACAGTCTCTTGGTGATAATTCACACATAACAGAAATAATGTGGCCAAACAAAACAGGCCAACACAGGGTTCAGTCACCTGGGAGGTTTAGGTGAGGGTTCACACCTAGCAGTCGGCCCAGCCGCAGGAGATTCCACCTTCAAGTTGCAGGGAAAAACACCACCTTGCTGAGCTCTTTCCTCCAGGTCATCGAACTCCACAGGACTGTTAGCAGCTCCAGGACAATCACAGCCCCCAGCTGCTGGTGCTGGCTGAGTTTTTAAACCCAGCCCAAAACCAGGACTGGGTCGTGGGGAGCAGCCACCCACCCTACACTTTTGCTGCTCCCGGTAAGAGCCGGCCCGGATCGGCTTTGCAGCCATGCTATTTAAAACTATGTCAGTAGCACTAGCTGCTGCTGACATCAACAAAAACAGCTCTTACCTCACCGAGGCTATGAACCTCGGTGACACATACCTGCCATCCACGACGGCACCCTGCACCTTACCACACCCCCAAATTACACCATTTTAGAAAGAAGACACCCCAAAGTATTCGCGGAGGGGCATGGTGAGTTCATGTATCATTTCATTTTTTTTCACAAGTTAGCGGAAAATGACACTTTCTGAGAAAAAAAAAAAGTTTCAATTTCTGATAACTTCTGGCAAAAAAAAAAAAAATCTCAGACGGACTCACTTTGCCCCTCAGTGAATACCTTGGAGTGTCTACTTTCCGAAATGGGGTCATTTGTGGGGTGTGTTTACTGTTCTGGCATTTTGGGCGGGGCTAAATTGTGAGCCGCCATGTAAAACCTAAAGGTACTCGTTGGAATTTGGGCCCTTTGTGCACCCAGGCTGCAAAAAGTGTCACTCATGTGGTATCGCCGTACTCAGGAGAAGTAGGGCAATGTGTTTTGGGGTGTATTTTTACACATACCCATGTTGGGTGAGAGAAATATCTCTGTAAATTGTCAACTTTGTATAAAATTTTTTAAAAGTTGTCGTTTACAGAGATATTTTTCACACAAAGTATGGGTATATATAACAATACACCCCAAAACACATTGCCCTACTTCTCCTGAGTACGGCGATACCACATGTGTGCCACTTTTTTGAAGCCTGGGTGCGCAAAGGGGCCCTAAAACCAATGAGTACCTTTAGGATTTCACAGGGCATTTTTACGCATTTGGATTCAAGACTTCTTCTCTTGGGGTGTCTTCTTTCCAAAATGGGGTCACATGTGGGGTATTTATACTCACCTGGCATTTTAGGGGCCCCTAAAGTGTGAGAATCCAAATGCATAAAAATGGCCTGTGAAATCCTAAAGGTACTCATTGGTTTTAGGGCCCCTAGCATCCAGGCTGCAAAAAGTGTCACTCATGTGGTATCGCCCTACTCAGGAGAAGTAGGGCAATGTGTTTAGGGTGTATTTTACATATACCCATGCTGCGTGTGAGAAATATCGCTGTAAACGACAACTTTTTACATTTTTTTATTCAAAGTTGTCAATTTACAGAGATATTTCTCTCACCCAGCATGGGTATATGTAAAAATACACCCCAAACACATTGCCCTACTTCTCCTGAGTACGGCGATACCACATGAGTGACACTTTTTGCAGCCAAGATGCGCAAAGGGGCCCTAAAACCAATGAGTACCTTTTAGGAGGGCATTTTTACGCATTTTTCTTCTCACGCTTTAGGGCCCCTAAAATGCCAGGGCAGTAGAAATACCCCACATGTGACCCCATTTTGGAAAGAAGACACCCCAAGGTATTCCATGAGGGGCATGGCGAGTTCATAGAAGATTTTTTTGGCACAAGTTAGTGGAAATTGATTTTTATTGTTTTTCTCACAAAGTCTCCCTTTCCGCTAACTTTTGACAAAAAGTTTTATTTTCATGGACTCATTATGCCCCTCAGCGAATACCTTGGGGTGTCTTCTTTCAAAATGGGGTCACATGTGGGTATTTATACTGCCCTGGCATTTAGGGCCTAAAGCGTGAGAAGAAAATGCGTGAAAATGCCCTCCTAAAAGGTACTCGTTGAATTTGGGCCCTTTGGCATCTTGGCTGCAAAAGTGTCACACATGTGGCATCGCCGTACTCAGGAGAAGTAGGGCAATGTGTTTAGGGTGTATTTTACATATACCCATGCTGGGTGAGAGAAATATCTCTGTAAATTGGCAACTTTGAATAAAAAATTTAAAAAGTTGTCGTTTACAGCGATATTTCTCACACCCAGCATGGGTATATGTAAAAATACACCCCAAAACACATTGCCCTACTTCTCCTGAGTACGGCGATACCACATGAGTGACACTTTTTGCAGCCAAGATGCCAAAGGGGCCCTAAAACCAATGAGTACCTTCAGGATTTCACAGGCCATTTTTACGCATTTGGATTCTCACGCTTTAGGACCCCTAAAATGCCAGGGCAGTATAAATACCCCACAAGTGACCCCATTTTGGAAAGAAGACACCCCAAGGTATTCTGTGAGGGGCATGGCGAGTTCATAGAAGATTTTTTTGGCACAAGTTAGTGGAAATTGATTTTTATTGTTTTTTCTCACAAAGTCTCCTTTCCGCTAACTTTTGACAAAAAGTTTTATTTTCATGGACTCATTATGCCCCTCAGCGAATACACCTGGGGTGTCTTCTTTCAAAATGAGGTCACATGTGGGTATTTACTGCCCTGGCATTTTAGGTCCTAAAGCGTGAGAAAAATGCGTGATAATGCTCTCCTAAAAGTACTCGTTGAATTTGGGCCTTTGGCATCTTGGCTGCAAAAAGTGTCACACATGTGGTATCGCCGTACTCAGGAGAGTAAGGGCAATGTGTTTGGGGTGTATTTTACATATACCCATGCTAGTGAGAGAAATATCTCTGTAAATTGACAACTTTGAATAAAAAATTTAAAAGTTGTCGTTTACAGCGATATTTCTCACACCCAGTATGGGTATATGTAAAAATACACCCCAAAACACATTGCCCTACTTCTCCTGAGTACGGCGATACCACATGAGTGACACTTTTTGCAGCCAAGATGCCAAAGGGGCCCTAAAACCAATGAGTACCTTCAGGATTTCACAGGCCATTTTTACGCATTTGGATTCTCACGCTTTAGGACCCCTAAAATGCCAGGACAGTATAAATACCCCACAAGTGACCCCATTTTGGAAAGAAGACACCCCAAGGTATTCTGTGAGGGGCATGGCGAGTTCACAGAAAAAAAAAATTTGGCACAAGTTAGCGGAAATTTTTTTTTTTTACAGTCTCATATTCCACTAACTTGTGACAAAAATAAAATTTTACATGAACTCCCCATACCCCTCACGGAATACCTTGGGGTGTCTTCTTTCTAAAATGGGGTCACATGTGGGGTTTTTGTACTGCCCTGGCATTTGAGGGTCTCCGCAATCATTACACGTATGGCCAGCATTAGGAGTTTCTGCGATTCTCCGTATATTGAGCATACGGGTAATGAGATTTTTTTCCGTTCAGCCTCTGCGCTGAAAAATAAATAAAAATGAACGGCACAGATTTTTTCATTCGCATCGGTCAATGTGGATGAAAAAATCTCTGCCAAAATCAGTGACTGCGGTGCGGTGGGCTGGGCGCTAGCTACCTAAAAAGTAGCTAACTAACTGGTGGTGATAAGGGACCCTTATGCCCCATTCACACGTCCGCAATTCTGTTTGCGGAACGGAATTGCGGACCCATTCATTTCTATGGGGACAGACTTTGTCCCGCTCGGATCCGGAATTACGGATCCGCGCTTCCTGGTCTGCACTTCCGTTCCGCAAAAATATAAAACAAGTCCTATTCTTGTCCGCAATTGCGGACAAGAAAAAGCATTTTCTATATAGTTCTGGCAATGTGCGGATCTGCAAAATGCGGAAAGCACATTGCCGGTGTCCGTGTTTTGAGGATCTGCGGATCCGCGGATCGGATCCACGGATCCGTGAATCCCCGGATCCGTGAATCCACGGATCCGCAAAACACATATGGACGTCTGAATGGAGCCTTACAAGGGGTGTGATCAATGACAGGGGGGTGATCAGGGGGTCTATATGGGGTGATCAAGGGGTTAATAGGTGAGGGGGGGTGGGAGGGGGGTTAGTGTACTGTTTGGTGCAACTTTACTGTGTTACCTGGTCCTCTGGTGGTCGATCCCAGCAAATGGGACCACCAGAGGACCAGGTAGCAGGTATACCAGACGCTGTTCACAAAACAGCGTCTGGTATACATGTTTGATGCGATTTATATCGCATCTACAGCCTGCCAGCGATTGATCATCGCTGGCAGGCTGTAGGTTAACTCTCCAGACGCACGCTCCTGTGAACGCTCGCGCGCCTGCGCGCGCGTTCACAGGAACTCACGGGTCTCGCGAGAGGACGCGCCGATGCGTCCACTCAGAAGATCCCGGCCGCCCGCAGGACGCAATCCTGCGTACGGCGAACCGGGACTGGTTAATGCCCCTCCCCTCCATCTACATGCTGCAGCGTCCTGATGGTCCTCTTCTCTCTGAGGGTTTGGGTCTCTGTAGTTTATAATCTTCTGTCCTTACTGTAACCTAATCATCTCTCCACGTAGTGACCTTCCACTCATAACACAACTGCAAATTTGAACAGGCAGTGCTGCAGTGTAAAGCATGAGGGAGATACAGAAGAGCAGACTGGGTTTATATGGAGACAGGACCTCCTATACACAATGCAGCTAAGCTGCAGTCACTGATCATAGATGTGCTAGATTTTTTGCAATTCTGGGGTCCCAGCAAACGTAAGTCAGGCTGCGACCCCAGAATTGCAAAAAATCTAAATCTAGCAGTGTTAGATTTTTTTTCAAATCTACAGTCACTGGAAACGTGCTGTGACCCCATTCATTTCTGTGCTAGCACTGTACACTGTAATCCTAGGGCGTGACAACTAACCGAACACTCATCTGGACCTCTTGGAGAGAGATTGTTGACTGCTAGACATGCCTGTATGACGCCCTCAAAGACATTTTGCTCAGTTGACAGTCTTTCAGAAGGGGAGCATCATTAGGGCTCATCTGTATCGGCTCTGTTTTTCTTGCGGTCCGTATGAGGAACCATTCGCTTCAATGGGTCCGCAAAAAAACAGACATGACTCCATGTGCATTCCATTGCTGTATGTCTACATGGCTGTTCCACAGAAAAGGACAGAACATGTCCTGTTTTTGTCTGTTTTGCGGACAAGGACTGGCATCGTTATGATGGATTTGCAAAAAATTGGATGTCATGTGGATGTATTTTTTTTGCGGACCACGAAATATATACATTCATGTGCATGAGCCTTTAGACAGAGAGAAGCCGGATGGTCGTTGTATGAATTGCCCTCTATCTAGGCTGTTCAGACCTAGCTATCGGGAGCAGTGTTTATGTGAGGGCACACTCACACAATGAACAGGCTCTGGACACAACACCAGTAGAGAGGATCGTTTTTTCTACTTATAAGCACGGTTGTGCAGCACCCAGACATAGATGGCACCTTCATGACACTCCCCTGTCTCTACCAGGAGCGTGTCCAGGTGCCTAGTAGAAGGCTGGTGTCATGACGACCATTATGTGCCCTGTCATTGACAGTCAGCCACCATCACTTTGTGAAGGAGAACCCCGGACTGCTATGGACTGGAACCATATCGTCTTTTGTGACTAATCTAGGTTCTGTTTGGGATCAAGTATAGAGGCCTCATAGTGAGCGCTTCAATCCCGCTTTTGTTGAGGTTTAACACACTGCCCCCACTGCTGGTGTGTGATCTGGGGAGCCATCACGTACAACAGTTGGTCACCCCATTTTCACCAGGGTAACTTTTGCCCACACACAGCAAAGATTTCCCAGGAATGTCGTCGCCAGATTGCAACTGTTAAAGGATGTATATCTCACCCAGAATGCTCAGATCGTTGAGGTAAAAAGAATCCAGGAAAGATGGGTTGTTTTAGCAAAGTGTAGTTTGCTGAGACACTTTTCTTTAAAGTGTTTTGTGGACCTGGATTTTTTTATGGAATGGTGGGTGGGTTGGTAGAGGGACCTGCTATTCCCTCTCACTCCAGTACATTTTCACCTGACCTCGAGTAATCCCAGGTGTAGATGCTAGGTTTATTACTGTGGCAATAAAGACAGGGATGAAATGCTCATTCAGTGTCAGTGCCAGGAAGCTGTATGACCTGTGGTGGTTAAGCAACACCTGATTCCCCCTGTGCAGGATGTTTTTGTGGTACATGTGGTCTGCTGCCAGCATCCTCCATTGTATGCATTTTTGCTGGGGATTGCTGTTAGCCACAGATCACATGGGCAGGATTTTCTCCCACGGGTTGAAATGCGCAACAGCATTTGGGGTCTTGAGCATCTTTTGCCATTTAGACTAATTTATTCTGTGATTGTGTCTGTATAAGTATGCCTGGAGGTGGGGCAACCTCAGGTTTGAATGTGCCTTGATTTTGATCTATGGGTAACATTCAGGTGCACCTGGGCAGCCTGCATCATAGGAGCCCGTTATAGGTTGGACTTACAGCCTCCTCTCTCCTCCCATTGTATGTGTGATTTCAAGCTGGAGGTAACTGGGAGCTGTTGGCTGTGTGTCGGACTTTATGCACCTATCATAAACTGTCCATACGGCATAGGTAGGTTAGCATTAGGTCCCGTGCCACATTGAGAGACCTTGACGGGGTGCGCGGGCTCCGGTATGTTCTTGATGTAAGAATATGTTGGCTAACTGTTTCATTTTTAATATCAGCGTGAGGGTTTAGCCTTATATTGTCAATTGCATTTACCATGTTAGTGCACCAACTTCAGTGATTTGCAGTCTAAAGCAGGACAAACAATGTGTCTCTACATCAGCGCATTAAGCTGACACAGAGCCTCTTACTGTACCTGAGTGCATAGAGCAGGGCATGGTGGCGTTACACTGTGTCGGTGACTGAGAGGGTGAAGATTCAGGTTCATCTGCAGACCAGAACTGGGGGTTCAGCACTGGAAATGAGAGGTTCACTTCACACCTAAAACACAAATTACTGACAGCACTGTCACTTCTCACCTAAAGTCATCGTTTCTGCAGAAGTCACTCTCATCATCCTCTACAATGTCACTTGCTAGTTGCCTGCAGAAAAATGAAATTCCGACTCCCGTGGCACAGGACACTAAAGTTTCTCTGCTGGACGCTAGGCAAGCCAATCAGCAGCAGTCTCTGCAAACACTGCTAATGCTAATTGGTCAGCCCAGCTCCCAGCAACGAGACAACATAGAGCGGTAGCCGGGACCACAGCGCGGGTGCAGCGCTAGCCACTGATGATGTGCTGAGTAAAGGGGGCCCAGAGGACAGGACAGAGGAAGCAGGGAGTTCGGACGCAGAGCCTAAGCCCCAGACAGGAGACAGAAGCAAGAATAGAATGTAATTAGGAGGTGGGGCTTTTTGTCCAAAACCAAGCTCCCTTCCTCCAGGGGCCCCATAGCAGCTCCGTGATCTGCCTCTGTTGGAGGTACACCGCTGACTGTATCTTTTCATTTTTTTCTTTTTTTTCTTCAGTAGAATCTGTATAAGGCTCTGAAAGAGTTAGTGTATTTCTGTAGCCTGGTTGTTCCCTGATCCCCTGAGGCAGACGTCTGGAGAGCTGTGTGTGAAATAACCACCAAGCTAGTGACCTTCAAACACAACTCTAGTTTATTCTTATACAGTGTCCACCTTATATAGTACATACATACATAACAAGAGATAGCTGTGTTTCACATTCCTTTGTAACAGGTGGAGACCCTCCCATATTTGGAAATAATGCTACTTTAAATAGAGCCCCCCTCTAGCATGACCTCCCCCACCATCCTGTCATCCATAAATACCATATGGCTCATTCTATTTAACCCTTCAATCCCCTCTTAAGTCATGTATATGACTTATCTTCTTTCTCTCATAGAGAGGTAAGTAGCATAAGCTTGTCCAGGATCTGTGGATCTTGGACATATGACGTCAAAGGTCTGTATTAGTGACGGAATGCATTGAATGCAACAACATATGGTAATCAAAAAAGCAATTATAATTATAATACTGATAAATAATGTTCTTAACCAACTCAAATCCGGCAGCCAGCTCAATAACCAGTCCCACCAAGAGGATGAATCAACATCCTTTTTGATATTATTGGCGATTTCATGTAACCCTTGAATATGGGACTGGATTGATCTGGAATGGTCAGATAAATTAAAACAACACATTCCTTTAAAATCTTGACATCCTATATTGTGTTTAAGTAACAGATAATCCACAGCAAATCTAGTTTCTAGCACCGCTCCTCGTACGCCTTGAAGATCTAAGAGTATGTCTGATAAGGCAATAGACGTATGATTCAAAGATTTAGCCAAGGCACATGCAATAGAATTTATAGTACGAGCATTATATATAGCCAGTCCAGGCACTCCTAATATAGAAGTGCCCAAACTGATATATTCTGTACGGCTAAGGAGGGGTAAAGTAGAGTCACAGTTGTCTGGTAGAGTCTTAGTAATCGATCTGTAAGCTCTCCTGCTAGGGGTTGACTGGGTAGGGCCAAAGTCAGCCTGGATAATGCACAGGGACCTCCAATAACATTAGCAGGAATGTAATTGTATGTGCTGTTACCACAAGACAAAAACCATCCCTTAGGGAGCATTATATTATAGATAAAACTGGGAGTCACTATGGTCTTATTACAACTCATGGAATTGTCTAGGGAGCTAGCAAGCCTACTATTCTTTTTACAGGTGTCGTCAATATAATCATATACACTATTCTTAGGTAATCCACTTTTTATGGCTCCATTATCACAATATAACGTCATATCCTGGGAAAAGGTAAAACAAGTCTCTGCTACAGTCACATTAATAGTCAGTATTCTAATATTGTCCCTGCTATTTCCTAATTTCTGACACTCTCCACAGAAGTCATACAAGGGAATAAAAGATTGTGTATTGTTAGTCCTCGACCAGACTCCAAGGAGGGATTCATCGGGTGTAGGCACAGCAATAACACATGTTTGAATAAGATCCCGTGGGCTCCGTAAGTCTTTAAGGCACAAAGAACTTACATTTAGAGCATTTGCCATCCTGACTATACTATTCTGTTCAGAATAAGGGGGCCAGGAGCAAAGGGATCTTGCTCCTGTGCTCTTTTATGTATCGTCTGATTATTTGGTGCACCGCAGAGCAAACTCAGCTCCTCTGGGTGATAAATACATGTAGTAATAAGCCAGACTGGCAAGGAAACACAAAGATTAATAATTATTAGCAGACAAACAAATCTCCCAGAATATTGTGGGGTCTTCATCTTCAGCCTGTGGCAAGGCACTTTTCAGAGAAGCTTCTTCTGAGCTCCCTCTTTGTCTGTCACCGGAGAAAAAGCCTCAGGGACCCTTTTCACTCTGCTAGCGTGAATCCAGATTGAAGCCTCTTCTGTGAGAATCGCTGTTCTGGTAACTGCTACCACTCGGGTGGGTGGTCCAAACGGGAACTCAGTCTGCTTCCGTCCTTTTGCCAGGCGCTGGACTATCACCACGTCTCCTGGTTGGAAAGGATGCGTAGGTTCCTGTGGAGAGAAAGGAGAGGCACGAGCAACATCTCGTTCAATTTGATCTAAAGTTTCTACAAGTTTCCTCACATATTCTGCCTGTACAACTTCTAGATCCCCTTTTTCTATCACAGGGGCCTTTGGACCCCAAGGGGTGGGGAAGGGTCTTCCCATTAGGACCTCAAATGGTGAGTACCCAGTATTCTTATTAGGCTGCATCCTAATCTCTGCTAGGGCAATAGGCAAGAACTTTTTCCAATTAGTGAATGTGCCTCCAGTAATTTTCCTTATTTTGTCTTTAATTGTTCTATTCATCCTCTCTACTATGCCGGAACTCTCTGGGTGGTATGGGAGATGGAACTTCCAGTCAATCCTAAGGGCTTTGGAAAGCTCCTTACATACCCTGGATGCAAAAGCTGGGCCATTATCTGAGTTAATTTGGACAGGACACCCCCATCTGGGAATGATTTCTTGTAACAAGATTTTGACCACAATTTGTGTGGTTTCATTGGTAGTAGGAAAAACCTCCGGCCATCTAGAGAACATATCCACAATTACAAGGGCATATTCCTGCTTACTTCCTGTCTTTGGGATATGTGTGAAGTCAATTTGTAAGTGAGTGAATGGTGAAGTTGGGTAATTCAAATGCTGGTGTTGGGCCTTCTTTGAATTATTTGGGTTGTTTCTGAGACATATAATACACCTTGAAACATAAGATTGTACTTTTGATCTAAGACCTGGTATAAAAAAATCTCTCCAAATGAGGTCAGTGGTTGCCTGTGCTCCCCTATGGCCAAGACCATGATATTGTGCAATTAAAATCGGGCGCTTGCAACTGGAATACATGGTTTCCCCTCTTTGCAGATAAGACCCGTATCAGGGTCTTGTACTGCACCTACTGATTGCCATGCTATCTTGTCACAACTGGTAGCCGACTCCTGGAGGCTTAGCAATAGATTGTCAGTAAGGGTAATGTCTGGAACTAGGGAGGGCATTTGAACCGTCGCTGTTGTTCTAATAGCAGCCTCTTTTGCTGCCTGATCAGCAAGGGCATTCCCTTTTGCTATGTGCGTTTGGAGACCAGTATGTGCCTTACAATGGATAATAGCAACCGTGCTGGGTAATTGGATGGCGGCCAGGAGATCATGTACTAGGGTGGAATGCGAGATTTTCTTCCCATCAGCAGCTATGAAGCCTCTTCTCAGCCAAATTACCCCATGATCATGGACAACCCCAAAGGCATATTTGGAATCGGTGTAGATATTTACATCTCTCCCCTCAAAAAGACAACAAGCCCTAGTGAGGGCAATCAGTTCAGCTGCTTGGGCTGACTGAAAAGGTATAGGATTCGATTCTAGAATAACATCAGGGAGTTGAACTACAGCGTATCCTGCATGATAAGTGTTGTCATTAGGGCGGGAACAGGATCCATCCACAAAAATATCAGGTGCTCCTTCAATGGGTGTGGACTGTAAGTCAGGCCTAGGTGAGGTATGTTCATGTATAAGCTCAGTACATACATGGGGAGGAGGCAAATCATCCTGCTCTCCCTTGTATCCTAGTAGGGCATTGAGTATAGCCATGGGACCGAATGTGGGTGCTGAGTATTTGATATGAAGTTGAGGATTAGATAGCAACAAAACTTCATATCCGCTCAGTCTTTGTGCTGACATATGTTGTGTATGTATGTTCTTCAACAGGGCCTGAACATTGTGTGAGGTATGCAGAGTGGTGGGATGACCTAGGGTGATAGGCGTAGCCATCTCAGCGACCATAGCACAGGCTGCCAAACTCCTGAGACACGCAGGCATGCCCTGAACCTGTACGGGAACCACCTTTGAGAAAAAAGCAACAGGGCGGAATTTGCCTCCATGGTCTTGCGCCAGGACTCCCGCCATGGTTTTACAATTGTCCCTGGCAAATAAGTGAAACATCACGCCATAGTCGGGTAGGCCCAAACCAGGACTTGAAACCATGGCACATTTCAAATGACGAAAAGCTTGTAACATGTCATCAGACCATTTAATGAAGTCAGGCATATCAGTATTAGTGGCTTGTCTCAGAATATTATCATAGTAGGAACAATCAGCAATCCATTGGCGGCAGTAACCAATCATGCCAAGAAAGGTCAACATGTCTTTCTTGGTTTGTGGGCGAGGCAGACCCAGTACGGCAGTAATTCTGGCATGGCTGATTTTCCTCTCACCTTTACTGAGAACAAAGCCCAAATACTCAACACTTTCCCTACACCATTGTAATTTCTTCCTAGAAACTTTGTGACCACATTCACATAACCACAGTAAGAGACTAACACAGTCTGCCTGGCAAGCCTCCCGAGTAGAACTACATATGAGGAGATCATCCACATATTGTAGAAGGACAGAACCATGAGGGGCAGTCCAAGGGCGCAGTGTAACTTGGAGGACAATGGAGTAAACTACTGGGGAGTCAACATAACCCTGAGGCATTCTACACCAAGTATACTGGCGAAATTTGAATGTAAATGCAAAAAGTGGCCGTGTCTCTCCATCCACTGGGACAGAAAAAATGCATTCTTTAAATCAACAACAGAGAAAAACTCTGCATGGGCAGGAATAGCTGATAGCAGAGATGGTACGTCTGGAACCACAGGGGCTATGGGTATGATCTGTGCATTTACCGCTCTAAGATCCTGGACAAACCTAAAGGTATTATCAGCCTTTCTTACTAGGTTGATAGGTGTATTATAGGGGAAATA
Organism: Bufotes viridis; assembly: GCA_033119425.1. NCBI lineage: Eukaryota > Metazoa > Chordata > Amphibia > Anura > Bufonidae > Bufotes > Bufotes viridis. Next base: position 75,242,568 of record CM065594.1, on the reverse strand, counting down.
ACTTCCTCAATAACCCCTGTCTCTAGGAATTCCCTCAACATAGACTCTATCCCCTTTTCTTTTTCTGGGGAAAGGGGGTATTGTTTAATATAAACAGGCGCAGCGCCTGACTTAAGCATTGCCTTATATGGTGTACAAGAAATAAGGCCAACAGCTTGGTCAGTAGTTGCCCAAACCTCAGGAGGAACCAAATCAAGTAGCGGATCCTGAGGTTGGCACTCCAGATATAAAAAACAATTACCCTCCGGTACATGAATGGGCATAACTGAGCATGTGACAAGTAGGTGTCCCCAACTGCAACCTTAACAGAACAAACACATCCCTCCCTAATAAATTCACAGGACAATTTGGAATGATCCTAAAACTGTGTGTGAACATTGACTGGTGCTTGTATGGGTGTTGGATCGAGAGAGGAGGAGTTTTATAAGATCTGGTCAGTATCCCATTAATTCCCACAGAGGGCTCAGCATTCTCTCTTGGACCACTATAATAATCCTCACATATAGTACTACAAGTAGCACCAGAGTCTACAAGAAAAGGGAGAGGACGTCCCTCTATGGTTAACACAATCAGTGGTGATTCCTTATAGTGGTTTGTAATGAGAGTGAATGCTGGGATACTGTCCCCCGGGCATCCTCATTGTGACGTCTGCTGCCCCCAGGCTACGGGAAAATGAGGGGTACTATTCTGAGGCTGTGGCAGTGGTAGGGGAAGATCTCGGATCTGAGCTGGCGGGTATGGTTGAGAGCCTGGAGCTGGAGAATCATTTGGGACATGTTGCCTGAGTGGGTAAGGGCATCGGCTGATCCAATGATCAGTCTTACCACAATTAAAGCAACCTGCAGGACGAGGTTTAGTAGCTCCCCCTCTCCCAGAGTATGACCCTCTATCCCTTCTCCTACCACGTCCTCTATTGGGCTGATTTGTGTGACAATTCTTATTCTGAGATTGGTAATGGGCCTCTTTAGGTGTAATTATATCAAAGCAACCAGCTGCATCTTTTTCCATTAACTTATTTTGGAATTGATCTTTATTAAGACTAGGCCATTCGGAGATCATTTGTTTAACAGTAAGCTGGAGGTGTGGCCGTAGATTGGTAAGGAAAGTCTGAATGAGCATAGAATGCATATTATCCTGAATACTCATTCCTGCCTCTAGAGTCCAAACTTCATTAAACCTCTTCCAAAAGTCTATAACAGACTCTCCTGATTTATGTTTACAGGCTACAGCCGTCGGCAACGAGGACCTAGTCTGAAAACACCTCTCCATTTCATGCTTAATTTCTTCCCACATAGTGTCTATGCCTGCTTCAGTATTCAATTTATAAGTGCCAGCTGACGTATTTGGTGGCTCTATGATGCTTATAGAGGGTACCTTACTCCAATCCCAGGGGAATTGTGCCCAACTATCCCATCTATTATAAGGCGCATATCCTCCTGTGTCAGACATCTCCCTTTACAAGCTCTCTTCAAATAATGAAATGTCCCAGATGAAGATGAAGAGGGTTTAGGACAGTGCTTGACAATCTTATTAATATCATCTACATCAAGAGGTTTCTTTAACAAGGTATCCCCTACAGTCATAAAAGGGAACTGTTGCTCTGGGTCACTGTCCTCATCAGGAAGAGGTATATGTTCAGGTTTGGGAAAAGACTTTTGTGATCTAAGGCGCATGGGAGATATGACATCCCCATCACCAACAGCACCAGCCGCTGGATCCTGACCACTCTGATCAGGCAGAGGTGGAGGCAACTGTGGAGGTGGCTGTGGGAGCTGGGGAGCTGTAGGTGGTTGGATATGGGTAGCAGTATATCCAGCCAGTAAATCTAAGTCATCCTTTGAAAGGGATGGATATATCCGTGGGATGTTTCCTAAATAGGGAGGAGGGGGCTTTTGAAGTGAACCCCTTGTCAATTCTTTTTCTAACTCATGTTTCTTCTTATATCCCTCCTGGTTCTCTGCCTCCTGTTTCTTCACCTTTTTATTTGGTCTGTCATACCAATATGGTGCATAAGTAAGCCAATTTTCCCCCAACTTCATATACTGCATGTCCCACTGGGGATCTGGACCATAATATGGGTAAGCGTCAGTATCATTCAAACATAACCCTTTTACCATGTCCATATGGAAGGTGTCACTAGCCCCTTCCTGAGGGAACGGATTTATACTCTTCATCCCTCTGTCCATCCTGCCATATTATCCACCCAGGGAGTAACTAAATAATGATTAGTCCCACAGACCCGTGCAACATAATCCTTACATGTTTCTCCTACATACGGAGCGGGTGGAGAGACCTTTCCTTGCTTCGCACCCATTTCTTATAATTTAATTGAGACGGAGGCAGAGCAGAACTCTCCCCAGGACTGGCTGTACTGAACTGTAAAAGTTCTGACAATTCCTGTCAACTGGATGGAAAGGACGTATGTCTATGCTCAACTTCCTTCTCAACTGCCTATTAGTATTATCCTTTCAAACCGTCACTTGCTTTCACCAGTTTCTGGGTCAGCGGGTTTCCCTAGCCAGAGTGGTGGGGCGTCTTACGGTTTTCCAGGACACACACAATAAAGTTAGTACAGTTTTCACAGTATCATTTGCTGCTTACCTTCAGCAGAAATAAAACAATTTTCACAGTATCAGTTGCTGCTTACCTTCAGCATAAAATAAAATTACTTAATGCATCATAACATAATAACATACAAGAGAGAGTAAGAATGCAACAGATAAGAAGCGTTAGGGATAGGGACAAGAAAAACCAGGGTGCAGACTATATTTGAATTCTTGCCAAAAGAATTCCTCTTTTAAATTCTTCCCTAAAGAATTTATCTCATAGGGCTAGAGACTATTTACAGTTTATCTTGCCTGAAGACCGACTGTCCATCTTACCTAAAGATAGAGTCACTATTTACAGTCCTGCTTGCCAAAAGCAGGCCGCCTACCTTGCCAAAAGATAGGTTCCCTATTTACAGTCCAGCTTGCCTAAAGCCGACCTCTATCTTGCCAAAAGATAGATACTATTCCTTTCAGTGTGTCTAAACTGGGTTAAAAATAGAAATAACAGAGACTCTTCGGAAAGCATTGGAAGCCCACAATCCTTAAAAAGAAAAAAAAAAAGAAAAAAACAGGCAGGAAGCTCCCGGACTCACCGAAGCGTATCTGTATTCTATCCTGGACGATGCCCCCAGCTGAAAGAGTTAGTGTATTTCTGTAGCCTGGTTGTTCCCTGATCCCCTGAGGCAGACGTCTGGAGAGCTGTGTGTGAAATAACCACCAAGCTAGTGACCTTCAAACACAACTCTAGTTTATTCTTATACAGTGTCCACCTTATATAGTACATACATACATAACAAGAGATAGCTGTGTTTCACATTCCTTTGTAACAGGTGGAGACCCTCCCATATTTGGAAATAATGCTACTTTAAATAGAGCCCCCCTCTAGCATGACCTCCCCCACCATCCTGTCATCCATAAATACCATATGGCTCATTCTATTTAACCCTTCAGGCTCCATGCACACAACCATATCCATTTTGCAGTCTGCAAATCATGGATCAGAAAAAAATATAGACGTGGTCCATGTTACATCCACATTTTTTATGGACCTGTTGACTTCAATGGGTATGTGGTCCTGAGATAGTTTCTGTCAATACAACAGTTTACTTTATCCACAGAATATCTGGGACCACCACTGATCATGAGAACTGGATCTGTCGCCCTTTACTAATGAAGTTGCAGGTCGAGCGTGCACATAGCTACTCTGTTCACTCTCTATGGGACTGCTGGAGATAGACGAGTACAATGCTCAGCTATTTCCAGAAGTCTCATAGACACTGAATGAAGCAGAAGGGAACATGGTTGACCTACCATTCCATTTCTTTGAGAACACAGGATCCCCATTCTCATGATCATGTGGGAGCCAGCAGTTCCCACCGATCAGATACTTATCCCCTATCCTTTAGGTAGGGGATAAAAAAAATAAGCTGAGCTATAAAACCAAGAAAGGCAGGGGTCCGACACCCTCCACCTCCATCCAGTTAATTATGAAGATTCATAAAGAGGCTCAGACACACCATTACTTAATATACACTGACTTCTTTTTTTTTAACTGCAAGGTATCAAATGTACAGTAGATGTTCTCATTAGAAGTCAGGGCACTGGTCTTAAATGTGGCCCTGTTGATGATGGGCCTTTGACTCATGAAGAGTCAGGCTTTCAGCACTCAGGAGAGGAAAAAACCCCAGTGGAGGAAACCTCTAGGGAACCATGGCTGAAGGACTGCCCTTCCCCTAGGCTGTGGAGTAAAACAATGGCACTTGACAAGGACGGTAGATTTTTCCTTGAATCAATGGTGAATGTCAAGTGCATTGATTTCTGCAGAGACCAAGCCTGGAATCTTCATTTTGATGCAGCAGGAAACTCACTTCTTCGGTTAATATATCTGACTGCGGAAAGTCCGGTGAATGACAAGTCCAGTGGTGAATGCAGAGACCGAGCCCGGAATCTGCCTCTAAATGCAGCAGGAAACTCACTTCATTGTGAATACATCTGTCTGCGGAAAGTCCGGTGAATGTCAAGTCCAGTGGTTATTGCAGACACCAAGCCTGGAATCTGCCTTTGATGCAGCAGGAAACTCACTTCATTAGTGAATATGTCTGACTGCAGAATGTCCGGTGGGAGAGTGCAGAGACTGAGCCCGGAATCTGCCTCTTGCTGATGCGCAGGTCATCTGATCCTGACATGGTGGCCACCATGCCGTTGACTTGTGGTAGAGTCATCACCTCCAGCTGTATGCAATATTAATTGCAGGGACACAGTGAGACCCCTGCTCTGGTACAGTGATCTGTAGGTGTAAAAAGTACAACTAATTATGACTGAACATGGAGCAGCGGCAAATTACATGTAAGTGACACACAATTTACTCCCGTCACTGTGGGTCATTGTAATCCTTTTAACTGTATTAAACTTGGGCCTATGTTTCTAACAACGATATCAACCCTTATCATTGTCATTGAATGTTATAGCTGTTGTACTGGGACCCACTGATGTATCCAACATAAACAGAATGCACCGTATAATTGCGGGCTGATTTCTTTATAGGGTTTAGAGCTCAGTTTTCCTTATACAAATCGCCAAAACCCTTGCATTCTTACACACTTCCATAGTTAAAATTCTGGGAGCCATTGCTAAAGATGATCTACATATCAAGGTCAATGGGAACTCCCCTAGTGGTGATTGCAGGAAGTTAGGATTTTATTATACTTATATGCCATGTATCAGGCAGTTTGGATACTTTTCCAGTAATGGCCACTGCTCTGCTCATCTTCATGGAGAATCTAAACCCTAAATTATTCTGTGTCATCACTCTGGTGTCTCCAGAACTTGGCATCATGTCTGTTAGTATTATGAGCTACTGTGATAAATGACATTACATTTTATGACTCCTGTAACAAGGATCTTACCTTATTTAGGGCTTTTCTTTTTATTCCTAAGACCAATACCTTCTAGCAGGGATCACTGGTGAAGATCAGGAGATGGTTTATTCTGCGCCTCATTTTGTCTCAGACCTTTGGTAATCCGATCTGCTGCAATTGCCTCTTAACCCCAGGCTGTTATTATTTCCAGTGGTGACCAGTGGATACCGCTGTGTCCAAATTATACGAAAAAAGCCCCATAAATATTAAGAAGCAGAAAAATCACAAATCATCAATATACCTAATCAAGATACAAGGTCTTATCGTGGATGCGGTCCCTATCATCTGATAGTCTGACACATGTTCCCGGGACATAACTGCCTGATAATTAGGTCTCTTGGATCAAGTTAAAACAATAAATTAGTATGCCCCCCTATTAATAGGTATATCTATAGACACAGTAAAGGTATGGGGCCCAGAGGCTAAAAGGCCAATGCTTTTGAGGTGTGATTATCCTGAACCTTCGGTGGTTGTCTAAGTACTTACTACACATACATATATTATCACATGAGAAGACATTATTACAATCAGTACATGAAGATGATCAAACTTAGAAAAGTCACTGGTTACTTACCGATGCCCACAAGTCTGTGGGTTCTAGACCTGTACCATGGGTCAGCGGTTGTAATCTGGGGTTGGGTAGACACTGCAGCTTTGGTGATGTAGAGGATCCAGGTCTGTTTCGGTAATATCAGGCTTCTGGTCAGGGCGATCTCTTGGCCCATCATAGACTCGACATGTCATGAAAGACATGGAGTCGCTAATTGACCTTTTGGGAAAGCCTGTGATCCTGCCATTCTGCAGGCAGGATATTAGATGGTCTCTCATCACGTTGTGCTGGAAGATTGCTGTGGGTTCACCGTCATCTGCCAGAAACTCAAAGGCAAATGCTATGGCAAACACCCCACAGTCATAGGTGTTTCTCTGCTGATCCACATTGAGAAATTTTAGATGTTTCAGGGGCTCATGGACCACTACACTGTAGATGTTATTAATCTGCTGGCAAACAGATAGAGGCAAATTGCTGGTCTTGATGCTGTCGGCCACTAGGATGTCGCCATTTTTGAAGCAGGTGGTCAGCCAGTGCACCCTGTCCTCGTCGTAGTGGATTTGTACGGCCTTCTTTAGCACACTGTACCCTGGAAAGAGAATAGCAGCTGCGGGCTGCAGGCCATCAAAGTCCCCAAACTGATTCTGCAGGAGATCCTGGGCCTTGTTAATGATGTCATCAACCAGCATGCCTTCCTGGCCGCTGCTCTTCAGGATAAATAATTGCTCTGGAGACAAGTTGTTCTGTGCTCTCCAGGTATAGGCCATCTCCACGTGTGCTGTTCCCAGCTCCGGGCTTCCTACATCGTTGGTAGATGAAGCGGACATGTTTTCTGCCGCAGCTCTTTTGGCTGGTGGAAATGTCCCGGACTGACTGTCATTGGAGGTTGGTGCTTTTCTTTTAAGACTGGCTTTGGAAGCTTCACAAGATGCCTTCAAAAGGTCTTCAGCAGACTCAGCCATTTTCTTGTCCTGTTTTTGACGAGTCTTTCTATTACATCGTCGCTTACAGCTCTTTGGTGTTTTTTAGCAGGTGGTGCTTTGTGGACAAGGAATGGCTCCACAGCATCAGTGTCCCGGGGTCTTTTTGTGGGGTCCCCCTTTTTGGTTTTTCTCCCAGGGACATGACTTGTGGTATTAGGGGCCCCTGATGTGCAACTTTTGGATCAGCAATAAAATTGGTTGGTGTCTTCTCAGCTGTGTCATGGCGGATGACGTGGTTTTTACGTCTTAAGGAAACTGACCGAAGAAGCTCCTGGCCTGTGTCATGATGGTTGATTTCTTGGCCAGGAAGCTGGAGTTCCTGATCAGAGTTCTCCATTTTTGATTCAATTTCCTGAATCGGGTCAGAAGGAATGAGCCAATCGACATGCAGGATGAGAGAGAGTTGATCAGCAGCCGCCGATCAACATAGCGCCGACGCCTATGAATCCTCATGATGGCGTCCAATCTTCTTTCTGAAGTTTTGTGCATCCAACATGGAGTCACACCTTCACAAATTCATCATTGTGATGTCATCCAGTGACATCACAGCTGTAGGCCAAGTTCTAGAACATTCTATGCAAATGTGGTGACATCACAATACTGTGCCAGGATGAAGGCAAGATTATTTTAACCACTTAATGGCCAGAGCCCCTATCCCGATATATGGATAGTGTTTGTTTAATGGATGCAGATTTTCAGTTTTCGAGAATACATTAATATTGATTTTTACCTTTACAGTACATTTTCTGCTTCACATTTTTAGTTTGATTTGGTTGCTGATTTTTTTTTTAATCTGTATAGTTCCAAAACTTAGGGGTCAGATCTTATATTATATGAAACACTCTAATACTTTAAATAAAATTATAGAATTTGAGACGCAGATGCTGTAGAAACTCTTTTTCTGAAAAGTAAGGGAGAGATTCCTGTCCACCGTTGATTGCTTGGATAAGGCCTCGTCATAAGAATCTCTGCAGTATATGAGATGTGTATTTTTGTGTCGTGCCCACACGTGCTCTGACCCCATTCATTTCTGTGCTACCACTGTACACTATAATCCTAGGGCGTGACAACTAACCGAACACTCATCTGGCCCTCTTGGAGAGAGATTGTTGACTGCTAGACATGCCTGTATGACGCCCTCAAAGACATTTTGCTCAGTTGATAGTCTTTCAGAAGGGGAGCATCATTAGGGCTCATGAACAAGAACATCTTTTTTTTCTGTATCTGCTCCGTTTTTCTTGCGGCCCGCCAATGCGGCCCGCCAATGAACAGGCTCTGGACACACCACCAGTAGAGAGGATCGTTTTATCCACTTATAAGCACAGTTGTGCAGCACCCAGACATAGGTGGCACCTTCCTGACACTCCCCTGTCTCTACCAGGAGCGTGTCCAGGTGCCTAGTAGAAGGCTGGTGTCATGACGACCATTATGTGCCCTGTCATTGACAGTCAGCCCAGTGGCGGATCCAGAGCCGGGTCTCGGGAGGGGCACTTCCGGCAATCGATGCGCCCCTGCTCCGATCACTACAGAAATATAGCCCCACTTACCTCTTACATCCAGTGACATCTCCTGTGAGGTAGATGTTCTCTGTCCTCATCTTCTTCTTTCAGACGAGACCAACAGTTTTCTTCTCTGCAGTTTGACAACAAAAACAAAAAAAACTCAGTTTACTACTTTTCCATCATCCTACTATCTTCTGGACAAATCATCCTACTACCCCCAATACTGTGCCGCTGTGGTCCCCAATATTATACTGCAGAAACAGATAATACCCCTGATAATACTAGTACCACACAGAGCCCCCATATAAAATACCCCTTCTTTATGGCACTCCGCATGCATGGTGCACCAGTATTAACAGAGCTCCCCTATAAAGATCTGCTATTTTGTTGGACCACTGAAAGTAACAGGGTTTATCCTAAGTTTTGTTATGGGACCTTATGATTTCTATGTACATCCATGGTGTGGGGCAGAGTTATATACCACCAGAAGGAGCCCAATGTTCATCCTTGCCATGAGGCCCTCTCACATATATGGACACCAGTGGCGTCGGAAAGGGGGGGCCAGAGGGGTCCACGGACCCCCAAAAATCACGCTGTGCCCTCGATGTGCCCCCCCAACTGAAATATGTCCCCCCCCTTTGGCGTCACTACAGGGGGACACAGTCAGTACCAGCAGCACTGTGTCCTGTTCGGCTTTCAGTCCCTCCACTCTCCCTGGCTGGCTGCAGAGGGACGGCGGCTTCAGTGTTCCCAGCGGAGGCAGAGCGTACAGGGCGGGCGCAGGCTGGGAGCGCAGCAGCCGCAGAGTTGACGTCACGCTGTGTGCCTGCCCGTGCGAGCGCATGCTGCTGCTGCTGCTGCTAGTGAGCCTCCGTGCCCAGGCCCCAGCTTCGGAGGAGGACTGAGCATGCTGCACCTGCACCACAGCACCAGCCAGAGGCACCCCTAAGTATGCCTGGCCCTTCCCTGGCCCTACCCCAGCCCCTCCTCAGTTATAACCCTTAATGTCCCCTGATACCCCTCAGTTATATAATATAACCGAGGGGTATCATTGTACATTATACAGGGGTAACATAACTGAGGAGGGCTATCAGACATTATACGGGGGTAATATAGCTTAAATTACCCCAGTATAATGTCCCCTGATAGCTGTCCTCCATTATATTACCCCTGTATAATAATGTACCCTGATACCCTCAGTTATATTACCCCCTGTATAATGTCCCCTGATAGCCCTCCTCAGTTATATTACCCCTGTATAACTGATACCCTTCAGTTATATAATATAACTGAGGGGTATCTGGGTAAATTATACAGGACGGGGTAATATAACTATGGGGTATCAGGGTACATTATTATACAGGGGTAATATAACTGAGAAGGGCTATCAGGGGACATTATAAAGGGGTGATATAAGTTATATGACCCCTGTATAATGTCCCCTGATAGCCCTTCTCAGTTATATTACCCCTGTTACCTCTTGTACAGTATCCGAAGAGGAAGAACCAAAAACCATACTGCCCAGGGACGGCATGTTCTTAGACCTAGCCCCCAGCCAAAGTGTTGAAGTGTCGTCTGAGATCTCCAAGGTCCAAGCCAAGTAATTGTAAGTTTTTATGTGGAGTATGTTTATGGTATACACACATAGCATGCACTATGTCACACAATATACAGTATATCTCTACACTTTGTAGGGGTTATACTGTATATTGTACTGCATGGCGCAGGGGTTATATTGTCCGGCATGGTGTGACCTCTATACATTTAATGTACAGTAGACATTATAATCCTTGCACTATGCCGTACAATATACGATATAATTCATACACCATGCTGGACAGCATATATTATAATCCTGTACATCCTGCATATACTGTACAGCATGGTGTATGAATAAAATAAATAAATGAATAAAAAGGTATCTCTGCATACCGCAATACTCTCATATTTTATCTTATTTATATACACTTATTTAGTTTTTTTAGTAGTATTATTAACTGTTAAAATTTTTTAGTGCCCCCCATTTTTGACTGTGTATCTTCTGTGCCCCCCTATATATTGATCCTAGAATCGCCACTGATGGACACCACTGCCACTGAGCTTTCTTGAATGACACTCATAAGATGCTCTGTAGAAACAGAAACTGCTCTTTGTATCTTATGATTGGACAGAATTGTAAATGTCTGTGTGTTATTTCTTGGCAAAATAAAAGTTTTCTCTTGAATGTGATTGGTCAGTTGCTGGTCACATGACCAGGGCAATTGTGATGATTACATGTGAATGTCAGTGAGTGACAGTTGGAAGTGACAGTTAGAAGTGACAGACGACAGAGGAGGATATGTCTGCTGGACGTAAGCAGAGCGATAAAATGGATGCGGAGGAAGAGAAGACGAAGGGAGGAGTGAAGAGAAGAAGACCGACCATGGACTCATCGGCTGATGGGAGAAAGTCTTCAGTCAAGAGGACCAAACAACCGGTCCAGAAGAAAGAAGAGGAGATCCAGAAGATGGGAGCCAAGAAGAGAGCAGCCATCTTCAGCTCAGGAAGTGGGGCCAAGAAGTTCAAGAAAGGTAAAGAAGGCCAGAAGAAAGAAGATTTCGAGGACGAGCAAGGAGGCTCAGGTAGATAATCTACATGTGATCAGTAGGGGGAGCCATACAATTATACCCACTGGACACACAGCTCATGTCTAATGCTGCTCTGTCACCTGGAATGATTGTATCATGGGAAATGGCCGAACACTGATGGAAATGACGTCTTCTCCTCTTATGTTGTCCTGTGATAGGCTCGGGTTACATGGGGGGGGGATGTGTTTTTGAGCACATTGGAAAAACTGAATGAGGGAGATTTATCAAACTGGTTTAAAGGAAAACTGGCTTTGTTGTCCATAGCAACCAATCAGATTACAACTTTCATTTTCCAAAGGAGCTCTACAAAATGAAAGGTGGAATCTGATTGGTTTCTATGGACAACTAAGTCAGTTTTCCTTTACACCAGTTTTGAGAAATCTTCCCCAATGTGTTTTTACAGCTGCATTACCTGCTGATAACACACTTTAGGGAGACTTTTCAAAACTGGTACAAATGTAAATTGTCTTAGTTGTCCATAGCAACCAGTCAGATTGATCCCTTCATTTACACAAGGAGCTCAGCAAAATGAAAAGTGGAATCTGATTGGTTGCTATGGACAACTAAGTCAGTTTTCCTTTGCACCAATTTTTTCATAGTAAATTTTTATTGAGTATTTTCCTATTTTAGGGTAACAAACATTAAGTCAATTTGTCGCATATAATACAAATTGTATGTTTTTGTACCTCGTACAATAAAGGATTTTCTTTCTTTGTGTGGTGGTTATTATTAGTATAAAGTATCTATAGAGAGAAGTATAAGTAAGATATACTGAATATAGTTTGAGACTGGCACTCTCACTTGTGTGAATCAACCACAAACTTGATATGGTACAATTAAACGTTTATTAAATATCAAAGATGATGGAAAAAATAGCATGCTATAGATAGAAAAAAGGTGCGGTATTTGGCACAAATATCATAGACGATCAGTACTGATAAATATTGGTAGAAAAATATCTAAAAAGTCCATAAAAATATGAAAAATAAAAAATCAGTAAAAATCAGCTAACAAATATGCAAAAAAAATAAACAAAAAATATACAAAAAATAGTCCAAGATATGTTTATTCTGAAATCATTTAAGAGTTCATGGTTCCAACTGTTCAAGTCCTGTATCAAATTGATAATATATATATAGCCAGTCAGAGACTTGTATCAAGTTAGTTTTCCATTCTAGTGTCAAATGTGTCAGCAATAGCTTAATAGGAAAGATATTGGAGGTTCTACTGGGTAACTGTAATCTGTACAGGCATTGATATGGCTTGCTGTAACTATTGTATTGCTAATAGTCCAAATGGGCTATTCATATATCTCCATTATTTCCAGTTAGTTATACCTCAAGTACCTGGGAGATATTCTGTCCGGTGTGAGGTTGCTGTGAAGGAAAAAAGTCTGGTCTTACCGGCAATACTTCATATGCAGTATTCGGTTTTCTTGTGCAGGCTATTCCTACGGCGTCTCTTCTGCACGCTCGCGGTAGCCGCTCTCCGGTGTAAGCGCTGTATGTGATCCTCGGCTTGTCACGTGAACCGGGGCAGTGCTCACGGAAAAGACTTGCTGCAGATGGATAAAGTTAACTGAAGGGCGATCTCTGTAGTTTGGAGCGCTCCAACAATCTTATATTATATCTTCAAAAATCTTCAGATAAGTTCCACAGCTTTTCTTAGTTATCTGGGTAAAATCCAAGTTGGGAGTATCATTTGAACACCAAACGCGTTTCAGGGATTACCTTCCCCTTCATCAGTGGCTTTTTTCTATCTTTCCTTCAGGGAAGGAGGTAAGATCAGGTCTGGAGTAGCTGAAGTAATGGATCAGAAGTTTGCGGTTCTTGTGTGATTTTCATGTGATTTTTTGTGTATCTTGGCGTTTTTTTTAGATATGTTGTATAAAATACCCTCATTTGATCAGCTGATAGGGGAAAACTGGTTCTGAGGTTGCTTACATTAACAATATGTATAAAATCTTCAAAAATTGCATTATGACAGCAAGTATAAGATCAAATGGCAGTAGGACCATGATAATATCAGTAATTCAATCCGAGAGTTTTCTGTGACAAATAGGCAGGAGAGAATTTTTTATTTAAATGGATCTTGTATTGTTTTAAGGATGTTTAAAAGTGATATCTGGACATAGTACATGAGAAAAAATGGTATATTGAATATGAGTGTGTAGCTCAGAAGTGGCTTGATAGTGGGGAATGGTGGCTGTGCCCACTGCAGAGGGGCGTCACAGTGCTGGTAAACAGCCGGACATGTGATCCTCCATCGGCTGCTGGGCCCACACACTGTAAATCTACAGGAATCCAAAGATCTCTAATTCGGCGTTTAATCCTGCTGAGATCATGCTGCCGAATTCATAAATTCTCCGTGACTCTGCTCTGGACATGGTAACTTTCTCTCTGAAAGGGTGATTCAGCAGAGACTAGAGCCCCCATTCCACAGTTGTAAGGGGGTGAGCTATTTACTAAGTATTGACTTTCCATAAGTAAGATATAGTAACAGATGGAATAACAAGTAGTCGTTATTTTTATTTATTTTTGGAGGTCTATGGGAGTAATAATGTGGGACCCAGAGCATGCTGAAATTTTAAAAAGACGTCTTTGACCCAAAAAAACACACTTCAAGGGTGAAAAAACATTACTACAAAAAACAAAGAAAGACCATAGGAATTTGTTGAGTCTGTTTTCACCATGCTAAACTGTTAACAGAGCTAAATAAGCACTGGGGACAGAGGATAACCATAACTTTTGTGGAGCTTTTATCATCAGGAGTAGTGTCAATATGAGCACTGGAGGCTGTGTGCACTGGAGGCGGAGCCTAACTGTAAAGTGCACCCTGCATCTAGCTGCTTCACCGCCTCTCCTCTCTGAGTGATAGCTGTAGTAGTCTCCTGGTTGGATGCTACAGAGGAGAGGGGATGTAAAATGGCTTAATGCAGAGAGCACTTCACAGTCTCCAATCTACTTAAAGGGGTTGTGTCATCTGAGACATTGGTGGCATATCACTAGTATATACCACCAATGTCAGATAGGTGTGGGTCCTACCACTGGACAAGAGCGCACTGCGCAAGCGTGGCCATTCACCATTACCTTCTATGGGGATTCGAAAATAGCTGAGCGCACTTTTATGGAGAACACGCCGGACAATGCAGAGCATACCATGCATGTACAGTGGCTCTTGTTCACTTTAGGGGCCCCATTCTAGAGATAGATACAGGTCCCAGAGTTGAGTTCCGCACCTATCAGACATTAGGGGCATACCCTAGCAATATGCCACCAATGCCTCAAATGACACAACACTTTTAAGGAGCGGAATTTGGCAGAGCAAACATCCATATTCTCTCTATTCCTGATATTAAACACTCTGCAGTTTATTTATTTTACTCATATAGCGCTGACATATTCTGCAGCGCTTTACAGACATTATCATCACTTGCTGTCCCCGATGGAGCTCACAATCTCAGTTTTCTATCAGTCTGTCTTAGGAGTGTGGGCAGGGGTGGACTGGCCATAGACCCTAAAAGAAAATTTCCCAGTGGGCTGCTGGCTGGGTACATAACAATATGATGCTTATGCCCCTGGCCACGGCTGCAGGTGCCCTCCTGAACTTAACTATATCACCGTCCTCAGGATGGGGATACAGTTAAAAGCTGTGGTGAGGGTGGCGGTATTTTGTGCTGTGATATTTGGTTCTGCTGCATTGGTATTTTGTGCTGCACACAAAATGGTATGGTATTGCAGGCCTTGCCTAATTTGGATCCTCTTATCACATGGGGCCATTTTTAGTTTTTTTTTTCCAGGGCACAGTCCTCCCCTGAGTGTGGGAGAAAACTTGAGTACCCAGAGGAAATCCACCCAAAAACAGAGAGTGGATTGTAGCTAGACCTTGGAGCATCTAGTTTTAGAAAAATCAATACCACTTTGCTCACGAAGAGGATGTCGCTTAGTAAAACATGGGCATGGCTTACCAGGAAAAGGCAGTGACCCGAGATGCAACATTTTGCACCAAAATTGCACGACGATTTTGAAGTAAGCCAACCAATAAGTGGTTTAAAATAGGACCAAAGTGTCCAGCCATACAACTAAGATATCATCCAATCTGAATCACTGTCGTAAATTTGGCTCATCTTCAGATTGCCTTAATCTGTCCACATTAGAGCCAGGATTAGTAAATCTGCCCCGTGTAATTCCTCTATTTATTCTCCTCCTAGGAAGCAGCGGTGTTCGGCCAACCGGCTCCAGCAGCACAGTCTCCGGTAACATCAAAAGGAGATTATTATTCCATCATGTGCTCGGCCGGGGAAGTTTTGGAACGGTCCTGCTGGCGGAAGATCCATCTACCCGCAAACACTTTGCTGTTAAGGTCATCAGCAAAAGAGCCCTGCTTGCTGAAGGTGATGAGTCTGTGATGGTGGAGCGACGAGTTTTTCAGCTGGCATCTGGGAGTCCCTTCCTTGTCCACGCGCTCTTTGCATTTCAGACCAAGGTAGAGTGTGGACTATAGAATATTAGGAAATGCCATTGTATGTACCACGTCCTCCACTGCCTCATGGGCCCCACTGATCTCGTCTTCTGACAACATATCATACGGGTACCTCAGTCTATTACATATGTCATGTCAATGGGATAATGTACCCCTAGGATTTGTGGTGTCAGTTAGGGGTGAGCGAATAAAGCTTCAGATACAAGATCGGAAGTTGACTTGTTCCTAAACTTTGTTTAAATGCTGTACCAGGACCAGTCTCCGTACAGCATAAAAATGTATATGGTTCGGCGAGGCAAACCACAAAACTAGTTAAGTCCGAAGCTGTGTGAGACTTATGTGAGTAATATCGGGCTTCGATTCTAGGACTTTAATAAAAACATTTTAAAACAGAAATTCAGTATCAACATTCTAAAACTACCAGAAAGTGAATGAACTGTATAAATTCCTTTGCAGCAATGAGCTCCCCCTAGTGGTGGTTACAGTTTTGAGTTATAGTTCACTGTATGAAGGGAAACCGGACAGAACAGTTTGGGGGTAAATATCAATGTATTCATGTCAGGATACTTGAGAAATATGGCATTCAGAATGAGCACCGTATTTATAAAGAACCGCTTCCCTTATTTCTGAAGTGAGGGCAAAGATCAATTGATTTATTTGTATTAAAAAAACATTGTGCATGGAAAAATGGGTCAATGCGTCTGTGAAAAAATGTGAACAGCAACACGGACACTATTTGTATTTTGTGAATCTGCAATTTGTGAACCGCAAAATACATATGGTTGTGTGAATGTAGCCTTATACTTCCTGCAAAAGTAACTGGTGGCAGGCGACTTCTATACTAAGATATATATATTTATGTGGTTAAGTGTTATATGTAATCATATATGTAAAGGATCCTCCAGAAGAGAATCGCTTTGAACACCAATGTCTCATATGGTCACCAACTAGAACTTAACTAATAAAAAGAGCACAGTTATACTGCCCTATAGTACCATGTGTAGTAATATACCTGTATGTCTGTTCTGTGTAACAGCTGCATGTGCTGCTCGGCCTGGAGTACATGAGCTGCGGGGACTTTTACACCTACCTACTGATGAAGGACCAGCTTGACATCCCCAGTGCAAGGTAAAGGTTTCTATTAACTACAAATCTGATCAGAACTGTACATGAGATATAAGATCGTCTCTCTTTATATCTGTGTCGTTTTCTGCGCATTTAGGGTTCTAGTATTTTCTATGGTAACAATAGTGTAGACCAGGCATCCTCAAACTGCGGCCCTCCAGCTGCTGTAAAACTACAACTCCCACAATGCCCTGCTGTAGGCTGTTCAGGCACGCTGGGAGTTGTAGTTCTGCAACAGCTGGAGGGCCGCAGTTTGAGGATGCCTGGTGTAGACTGCTGCAATATAGTACTCACCAGAACCTCGTCAGAAGCCTGACTGACCCATTATTAGTCACTGGGGTCTGACAGGATTTGTTGTGTGTTCTGTGGACAATCATCTATGGAGTAGAAGAAATATCTCAGCACTTCTTGTGTTATCCCAGGATGTTACACTCATTCATTGTCTTTCTGTCAGATTCTATGCCGCTGAACTCGTCTGTGGAATCCAGTTCCTGCACTCAAAGGGCGTCATCCACAGGTAATTACACTTTAATTGTCTGTTCCAGGGTTCACCCTAAAGTCTAACCTCAAACTCAGCCATTTGTCAAAGATATCTAATTGTAGGAACAACTCTCCAACAAATATTTTTTTTTATATTTAACAGAGACCTGAAGCCCGAGAACATCTTGGTGGCTGAAACGGGCCATATAAAGATCACAGATTTCGGTCTCGCACTTGTCAACATGCTTGGAGACCGAACAGCCACTTCATACGCTGGAACAGTGGGCTACATAGCTCCTGAGGTGAGCAGAATAGAGACTTTCCATATTGTAATTGTATTAGTCATCAAGGATCATACACATGGCCCGACATATGCCCATTAAAGTTCCTCTTCAGGGAATGGGACATTCTGACAACAGAGTTAGAGATCCAAGAGTCAGAAACAAAGAAGCACAGTCTCAGAGAGGGATTGGTGGACGTCACAGGGTAGAGACCCTCACCCGTTATGGGTCATAAAGATGTGTAAAGCTTCACATCATCTCAAATTCAGGCTGCATGCAGACATAACTAGAGATCGTCAAATCTCAGTGTATTACATAATCACCCAGATTATTGTGCTGATAACTCAGCATGGTGACGTCAGTTGTAGAACATTTTCACCATCTCAGTATCTGCGTCAGTTGTAGAACATTTTCACCATCTCAGTATCTGCTCTCTTCCTCCTGATAGATGCTGGCTAGGAAGGAGTATAACGCCGGAGTAGACTGGTATTCTTTTGGTGTCATCTTGAAAGAAATGGTTACCAGTGATTGTGCGTACCATCAGACAATCGATGATGCATCCTCCGGCATTAAGAGCATCATTAGAAAGGTCAGTAGTCATACAAGGTATTAGTACTACAGTTTATACAGTGATGGCTGTGAGCACGGTTTATTGGCTCTGTCTCTTCCATTTATGGGTTTTTATTTGATAATTTTTAGCTCCTTCGGAAAGATCCTGCCAGGCGCTTAGGAGTTAATGGTAACATCAGAAAGCACCGATTCTTTCAGCGTATGAACTGGGTCTCTGTGGAAGCCCTAGAGTTGCCTCCACCATACATACCTGAGGTAAGTACATAACCAAATGTTGTTCCAGCACCTCTTCTATTACAGGTTACAGAACTGATTCTCTATAAGAGAAGGACTGATAGGAAGAGGACATTCATTGTAATCTTGAAGTTGTTGAGTATTACTGGTGGCACTAATACTGGAAAGATAATAACATCTAGAGCTGCTGTTCCACCCATGGCGTACTCTACATGGGGGCAGACCACACCAGTGCTATAGGACTCGTAGTGGGGGGCTCTCTTGCTGCCAACCCAAAACCACTGCATTTCCCTGCAGTTAACACTGGGGGGTTAAAATAGATTTTTATAGTTTCTATAGCTGCAGGCAGCCACTTTTATCATGTACCATGTGAAGAGGAGCAGGAGATAATTGATTATGAGGCTAATATTTGAAATCAGTTTACCTTGAGTCTACACTAGCATATTTTTCACCAAATAAGTAAAATGTCACATATTGTTTGATAAATTTGGTAAGTTTTTAAACCCAACACTGTTGTGTAGAAAGGCTGCTCCAGGTTTTATACGCCACCCTGCTATAGGTGTGAGTTTGAGATTATTTTTGCGACTTTCTAAAGTTCCAAGTATGGAGTAAAACTATTCCACATAACTAACCACTGTCCTAACCCCTTTTCAAAACTGGAGTGCGCAGTGTAAGGACGCAAAAAGCACAATTTATATTCACAAAAGCCCCAAAAATTGCAAGCTGGAATTTTGGAGTGCAGGGTGTAATAAATTCTCTCCATGGTGTTTCAAAAGAGCACCATATTTATGAAGTAAAGGTTCCACTTTTTTGTGACATAGAAGTAGATAAAGTGCAGTTGTTTTTTCTTTTTTAAAACATTTCTCAACTTTTTATAAACTCAAAGTTTGTGTGACAGAAAAATCAAGCCTATGCCAACTCATACTCCAGTGTCTGGCATCAATTATAGTGAGTCGTCCCACTTCACCTCACCCACTATTATTACCATATTTCAGAAGTGGTGAGAAGTGTAGAAAATAGCATTTTATAGAGAAAATAGGTGGTGCAAAAGGTGCATCATTATTTGTACCATTTTTACCCCATAAAAAGGCTAAAGACAATGATAATTCTGCCCCTATTTTTAAAAAGAGGACTGTTATCGAAAGACAAAATCCTAATATAATAATTCTGTCTTGTTATAGCCAACTGAGGCTCCTCATCGTCCTAAACCATTCCATCTGGACAAACTGGAGGCAGCAGAGGTCAGAACACCTATATCAGCGGTGGACCAGGCCTTGTTCGAGGGATTTTCTTTTTGTCAACTTGAAAACCCTTGATGAAACACCAGCTCCATAGTCACCGGAGCAAGCTGCCCCCCTGAGCCTCTGGAAGAGCAGGATCAAGTGAAGAGAAGACTGGACATCACTGCAGTGATCTACAAGTAAGTACTGCAGGAATGGAGGAGGAAAAAGAAGCACCTTGCTGCATCTGGCCCCACATTCCAGAAGAAAGAAGAAGCCTGAGAAGAACAAAGACAAGGATCACCTCTTTAATACATTCAGATAAGTTACGGTAAGTAAGGTAAGTATAGGTAAGTATAGTTTAGAAATATTTATAGTTAATAGAATTGGAAAAAAAACACAAAAAACAAAAAAAATATTATAGTATTATAGTTTTTTTTTATATTTAGACTAAGTGTAGTTAAAAAGTCCTATTTAATGATTATAATACTTAACAATATTTTAGTCTTTGATAATTTGGTGCCATACTGCATTTATGCAATCTAGAGCATGTCTACCATAGAACAGATTGGTCATTGTAACCGCACGTTATGTCATTGTCATTTAGTACTGCCTTGTGTGGGTGACAAACAGCAGTCCTGTGACCATCCTCATCCTCACCTAACTGGTACACGAATGCCCCATCCTCTGTACACACTGGTCATACATCATAGACCTGGCCGGGTGAGATTAATGCATGCTCTCAGTGTTACACCATCTCATCATCTACACATGTCCCAATAATTTGGCTCAAGAGCTCCGAGGTGCTGGATAAGACAGCATGGAAGAACCGGACATGTACATGATATACATGCAATAGGTGCAGTATCGCTAGACACTGGGTATAGGAGAGATGTAAGATAGGTCTATGATAATTATAAGATAGAACACCAATGATAAGTACAGTATAGACAGTAGTTATGTATAAGACAGAATTAAAGTGACTTTCCAGTGGGGGGAGAGGGGGGTAACATTTTAGAGAATATCAGGGACTGTACAGGTAAATTCAGCCATGCCATCTGATGTGAATACAACCTGACTTGCAGATGGTGGGACCATAGGGGATGTCATGGCCGTACATTACCACTTCCACCACCTTGGCCATAGGGTAAAGCAGTAGTTTGAGGCACTTCCCTTAAATTCTGCTGACATACACACAATTTACTTTTTTTTATTCAGGGTAATATGTGGATTTTTTTTAAAACAGAACAGGGTAAATTTCTAATGGGATAAACTGGAGATTCGCTTTAAGATGAATATAAGACATAACATAGGTATAAGTTACATATAAGAAAATGATAAGATATGGCTAAGATCAGAATACCCATTGTATGAGGCGGGCAGAGGAGGCCGGGATTACAGAAGCTGCCATGTAGATTGTGCTACGCTGTTATAGTAACTACCATAGAGGTGAAAAGGAACTAGGGAAACAGCGCTGCATAGCACGCCATGATATTTCCATAGCTCTGGAGATACAGAAACAGTGTAACACAACCCACTCTGCTGCTTCAGTAACCCTGCCCGTCTCTGGCCTCTGCATACAACGGGTATTTCGATCTTAGCCATGAATGGGCCAGATGGGAATACCCCTTTAAATGGCATCTGTCAGCAGATTTGTACCCATGACACTGGCTGACCTGTTGCATGTGCGCTTGGCAGCTGAGGGCATCTGTGTTGGTCCCATGTTTGGTCCCATATTTTAATATATGAAAATGAACATGGTGCCAACACAGATGCCTTCAGCTGCCAGGCGCACATGTAACAGGTCAGCCAGTTTCACAGGTACAAATCTGCTGACAGATGCCCTTTAAATATAAGGTAGACTGAAGTAATATAGGTAATTAACAGTCATAGATTAGAAAGAACCATCATATATACTGGAGGAGAAGAACGTATACATGTTCTGGTACATATTAGATATACCATAGGGGTAAGGCTTATAATAGAAAGGAATAAGTTAGGTGTAACAGAGGGTAAGACAGGGAGAAGGGGGATAAAGGAGGTCTGAACAGCCTAAAAATGGTTAGACATTAGATAGATATTAGATGAATAAGTTAGATATAATGGGTACCTGCAGTTTTTCAAAACTTTTGATATGTCATAGTGACATAGTGATCGTTGGGGTCTGAGTGCTGAGACCCCCACCAATCACTAGGACGAGTAGTTATCGTTGTTTCTCCTCCTGCTGAGGACAGAAATGAAGACGGCCTCATTGAATTTCTACTGACCCCATCTTCATTTCCGTGTACAGGAGTGAGGAGAAATAGCGCTAACTCCTCGTTTTAACCATCAGTGGGGGATCTCAGCACTCGGACCCCCAGGATCAAAACCTTTGATATGTAACTGTGACACATTAAAAGTTTTGAAAAAGTGCATTTATTCTTTAAGACAAAATGGTCATTAGATAGATATAATAGGTGCAAAAAATTCAAATAAAATTCAAAAAAATACAAAATATAGCACAATTATAGGATAGAGATAGGATAAGGATAAGTTATCAGATATAAGAGAGCAGTAACTTACATATCAGATAGTAAACTGATAAGCGTAGGTTTAATATAACTTAGGCTACTTTCACACCAGCGTTTCAGCTGGATCTATCATGGATCAGCAAAAACATTTCCGTCATGATAGTACAACCATCTGCATCTGTTATGAATGGATCCAGTTGTATTATCTTTAAAAATAGCCATGACGGATCCATCATGAATACTATTGAAAGTCAATAGGGGGGGGGGGATCCATTTTCAATAGTGTCCGAGAAAATGGATCCGTCCCCATTGGATTACATTGTGAGTAACCACATCACGGACAGAAAAATGCTGCTTGTAGAGTTATTCTGTCCGAGATGGGGACGCAACCAAACGGAAAGGAATGCAGTCTGGCGCACTCCGTTTCGTTCAGTTCAGTTTTGTCCCTATTAAAAATTAATGGGGACAAAACAGAAGCGTTTCCCCCGCTATTGAGATCCTATGACGGATCTCAATAGCGGAAAGGGAAAGCGCAGATGTGAAAGTAGCCATAGTTATCAGATAGGTATAAGTATAAGGTAAAGGGGTATTCCCACCTTATACATTTATGGTATTTCCAAACCTCTTCATTGACTCCTAATGGGACAAGGGACCCTCATTCTCTCCATAGATGAGATTCCCAGAGGTGAGAACAGCACATATCAGGCTGTAGGTATGCCATAAATGTGTAAGAAAGATAGAAGATATATTAGAGATTAGATAAAGGGGAGCCATAATCAGGTCCTGTTCCACAGACGGATGATCGAGAACAAGTGTTAGCACCGCTGTCCCTTCTCCTGATCACTGCCGTGTGTACAAAATCCTCGCTTATCGGTGATCAGATCTTTTATGTGGCATTAGAAATGCTTGTTTGTTGGCAGCACATCACCCTGTGTAAGCGGCATATGCTGCCGACAAATGAACACTGTATGGGGATTAATGATCCTATCACCGATCATTCATCCCCATACTAATGATAATTGCTGCATATACATGTAGGTAACGAGCGCCAAACAACATGGTGTTACCGATCTTTACCGGACAGAATATCTGCCAGTGTGACAGGACCTGATATATAATATAGAGATAAGTTATGTAAGACATAAGATAAGTATAATAGAAAATAAGAAGCTAGAGATAAGATAGCTGTAAGTTAAGCACTAGGTAAAAATGGCCATAGACATAAGTTGTCACCTAAACACGATTCTGAATGTTTTACAATCTAACATTCCTTACACTGCTGACAATCAGTCTGACAACATGACCCGCCATGCTTCATTATGTGTTGGGTATAATCTATCATTGATGTTGTCAGCCTTATAGGGGCCGATCAGACCTTATAGAAGAGCACACAGGAGGGTTATAATGATATCTGATATTCCTCGTCTGTGCAGGGTTATTTGATTTTATAATGTTATCGGCCCAATAACATGAGCGAGTGACTAATAAGTCATCCATCAGTCGCCCATCAGTTGCTTTTTATGTCTGTGACCAGTTACATGATTATTTAGCTATAAGGGGTTGTATAAGGTAAGATTTAGGGATGTATAAAATAGCTATTAGGCTACTTTCACTGCACTTTCCCTTTCCACTATTAATATCATAGGATCTGAAAAGCAGGGGAACACGCTTCAGTTTTGTCCCCATTTATTGTCAATGGGAACAAAACTGAACTGAACGGAACGGAGTGCGCCAGAATGCATTCTATTCCGTTGCGTTCCCATGACGCACACAAAAGCTCTGTAAGCAGCGTTTTTGAGGACGTCATGGGATACTGATCAAGACGGATTCGTTATGAAACACGATGTAAGTCAATGGTCACGGATCCATTTTTTCGGACACAAAAAAAACAGATCCGGCGCCCATTGACTTACAATGGATTTAGTGACGGATCCATTACGAACGGATGCAGATGGATGTATTATATACTGGATGCATTTTGCTGAACCCATTACGGATCCAGCAAAAACACAGATGTGAAAGTAGCCTTAAATAGATATTGTAAGATATAAGATAAGTATTAGTTATAAATAAGCCATAAATAAGATAAATATAGCGATAAGATAGAAATATATATTAGACTTAGAACGATATTACATATAAGGTGTGACAGGGCCCCCATCCAGTGCTGACACTGCAGAGAACCAGGGAGTAGCCGATCGCCAGTTGATGGGGTCAGGAAGGAATTTTTTCCCCCCACAGGGGGGTTATGTTTTGCCTTCCTCTGGTTCTCATCTTCTTACGCAGTAAATTCTATAAAGAGTACTGGATGGTTAATTAGTCCAAATTTAATAATAGATAGGAATAAAAATTATTATTCAGCTTTAATTCACTGTGTCTGTGTCTTCTTTTCTGTGTGATTCATTGTGAAATCTCCTGATCCTCCATCATTGCAGTTCATATTTCTACACCACAGATCTGCCTGACAATATTGTTACATAATGGGGGTTTTCCAGGAAATAAATATTAATTATCTATCTTCAGTAAGGGTCATCAATATCTGATTAGTGGGGGCCCCAGATCCAGCACCCCAGCCGATCAACTGTTTGAAAGGGTCTCAATGCTCAGGGGTGGAACTACCACTGTACCAGCCATATTACCTGCTAGAGGGACTGCAATATCAATGGGGACATCCAGACAGTAATGTTCTTTGCAGCAGCTGAGACCACAGCTAACTAAAGGGGGGCTTCTTTAACCTACAACCAGGCAAAAGAAGAGGTTGCATTGCAGCTCCTTCCAACATCGGATGTATGCAGATAAGGATATCACTGCTGTGGAGGGAGCTTTGGTGCCTGCCGCACTATGGAGCCAGGAGCCCCCTACTATAACAAAAGCTATCTGTAATTTCATTTATCAATAACTGCCTGTAATAATACCAGTCAGATCCTTTATGCAGGGGCGTAGCCAAAATTACTGGGCCCCATAGCAAAAAAATGTCATGGGCCCCCCTCCCGTATCTCCCACCCCCACATACCTATCAGACCTCCCACCCCTTCCAGAGCTCCCACCCAAACACCCCTCCAGGACCTCCCACCCCAACATCCTCACACCCCTCCCTAGATAACCCTAAGTGTCGTTCACAGATCACCCCCTAAGAGTCATCCACAGATCCCCCCCTAAGAGTCATCCACAGATCCCCCCCTAAGTGTCTGTCAAACACAGATCCCTCCTAAATGTCATCCACAGATCCCCCTTAAATGTCATCCACAGATCCCCCTTAAGTGTCATCCACAGATCCCCCTTAAGTGTCATCCACAGATACCCCCTTAAGTGTCATCCACAGATCCCCCTTAAATGTCATCCACAGATCCCCCTTAAATGTCATCCACAGATCCCCCCTAAGTGTCATCCACAGATCCCCCTTAAGTGTCATCCAAAGATCCCCCCCTAAGTGTCATCTACAGATCCCCCCCTAAGTGTCATCTACAGATCCCCCTTAAATGTCATCCACAGATCCCCCCTTAAGTGGCATCCACAGATCCCCCCCTTAAGTGTCACCCACAGATCCCCCCCTTAAGAGTCATCCAGAGATCCACCCTTAAGTGTCATCCACAGATCCCCCTTAAGTGTCATTCACAGATCCCCCCTTTCAGTGTCATCCACAGATCCCCCCCTATCAGTGTCATCCACAGATCCCCCCTCCAGTGTCATCCACAGATCCCCCCTCCAGTGTCATCCACAGATCCCCCCTCCAGTGTCATCCACAGATCCCCCCTTCAGTGTCATCCACAGATCCCCCCTCCAGTGTCATCCACAGATCTCCTCCCCAGCGCCTGCTAGCTAATTTATTCACTGCACTTGCCTCTGTAATTGAAGAGAATCGCCGTAATCTCACACAGGCGCACTGGCAGAGGCCAGGAAGATGGCGCATGCGCACTTCGATGCCTCGGCCAGTTCGCCTGTGTGAGATTACGGCGCTTCTCTTCAATTACAGAGGCAAGTGTAATGAATAAATTAGCTAGGAGGCGGCGCTGGATGGGGAGGAGCGGCGCCGGAACCCCCAGCAAGACTGCGCTCCTCAGCCGGTGGCCCGCGCCTCGAGTGGCGTAGGGCCCCATAGCCATTGCTATGGCGATCCCTACGCCACTGCCTCTATGTACTGGGCTGAGGAGGGAAATGACCGTAATGGAGCACTTACTGTCTGTGGAACTATGAGGAAGATTTACTAATCCCGTAGACCGTGTAAAGACAGCCTGTCTAGACCTGCACCAAATATATCACAGTGGCTCATGGTGGGTGATAAATCTGGCACAGGGCTAGACACTCTTGTCTAACGTCATGGCCGCTATTGGTTGCAAAATGATACATTTTAGGTCGCACCCTGTCCCACTAAGCCATGCCCCATTGTTAAGCTCAGAGATTGATGTAAAACCAGATGTGGTAAAGTGTGCCAAAAATATGCCAATTTACACCAAATATTATTGCAGTTTACAGCCCCTAGGTGCAATAACATTTCAAATGTGGACCTTTATGTTCCAGTAATCCTGAATAAGGGGGCTCCGAGGCTCCTGTTTCTTCCGGTCCCCAGTGGACCAGAAGTGTGAAGTATCATCAGTGGTCACGTGCACCTCTGCGGCCATTTGTCAGCCTCAGTGCTGACGTGTCCTCAAATAGCATGTGACCGCTGAGGGGACAAGTCACCACTGATTCCAGTGAATGGCTGCAGAGGTACTTGTAACCATGGACAGGATGTCACACTGCCAGATCACTGGGGACCAGAAGGAGTGGGGGCTGGAGCTTTGGAACCGGAAAGAAACTGGCAGTAAATAGATGAGTGCCCTTTTTTTCTTCATGTCACTTTCCTGACTTTTAGCCATTAGGTAGGGACAGGGGCGTAGCTAAATGCTCATGGGCCCTGGTGCAAGAGTTCAGCTTGGGCCCCCTCCTTCCCTCAGTGCTTTGTGGCAGGGACTTCAAACCCTACTGTTAAAGGGGTTGTCCAACATCTAAAACATGACCCCAATGCCCAGGCCCCTCAAATGGATTATACTTACCGCGCTCCCTGACATCCGCGTCGCTCCTGATCCCCCGTGGCAGCCACTGCTTCTCCCCGTCACGTTAAACAAAACATCAGGTGACATTGTGGGAGGGTAGCGGCCAATAGCAGGCCGCAACAGGAAAGAGCTTCCCTAGCATCACGGGTGACGATGGGCAAGCTCGTCCCAGTCGCAGCCTGCTATTGCATCAGGTGCCGTGGAACGGAGTAAGTATAATCTATATGAGGGGCACGGGCATTGGGGTGGGGGGGCGGGCATTATAGGGGTTGGATAACCCCTTTAAAGAAATAGTTGGAAAACATTACATACAGCACTACAGAACATACAGGATAATACAGCCCCACATACCTCTCCTCTGATGTAGACGTTCTCTTTCCTCATCTTTTCTATTCAGACCAGACCGCCATGATGATTTCTTTCAGCTGCATCTTGTCTCTACAGAGTTTGACAAACAGACATTTTAGTTTCCTGCTTTTCCATCATCCTCCTCACATCTTCTCAGCACCCCCACAGTAATAGTGCTCCCCAAAGTCCCAATAGAAACAATTATCTATAGTGTTAACAGTGCCTCCAATTAGGAATAATGCCCCCATTGTGCCCATACTAGTAATCATGTTCTCCATAGACCACAGTACTAATACTTCTACTTATATAGTGGACACCCTATACAAAACACACACACCACACTATATAGATCACACCCTATATACAGAGAACACCCTATAAACAGACACATCGGACTATACAGAGGACACCCTACACACACACTGAAATATACAGAGGACACCCTATATACACACACTCCACTATACAGAGGACACCATATACACACACACCACACTATATAGATCACACCCTATATACTGACACACACTCCACTATACAGAGGACACCCTATAAACAGACACACCGGACTATACAGAGGACACCCTACATACACACACTGAAATATACAGAGAACGCCCTATACACACACACTGCACTATACATAGAACACCCGATACACACACTCCACTATACAGAGTACACCCTATACACACACACTCCACTATACAGAGTACACCCTATAAATAGACACACAGGACTATACAGAGGACACCCTACATACACACACTTCACTATACAGAAGACACCCTATATACACACACACCACACTATATAGATCACACTCTATATACTGACACACACTCCACTATACAGAGGACACCCTATAAACACACACACCACACTATATAGATCACACCCTATATACTGACACATACTGCACTATACGGAGGACACCCTATAAACAGACACACCGGACTATACAAAGGACACCCTACAAACACACACTGAAATATACAGAGGACACCCTATACACACACACTCCACTATACAGAGGACACCCTATAAACACACACACACCACACTATATAGATCACACCCTATATACTGACACATACTGCACTATACAGAGGACACCCTATAAATAGACACACAGGACTATACAGAGGACACCCTACACACACACTGAAATATACAGAGTACACCCTATACACACATCACACACACTGAGATGACCCCTATACACACATCACACACACTGAGATGACCCCTATACACACATAGAGATGACCCCTATACACACATCACACACTGAGATGACCCCTATACAAACATCACACACTGAGATGACCCCTATACAAACATAACACACTGAGATGACCCCTATACACACATCACACACATAGAGATGACCCCTATACACACACTGAGATGACCCCTGTACACACATCACACACATAGAGATGACCGTTATACACACATCACACACATAGAGATGACCCCTATACACACATCACACACTGAGATGACCCCTATACACATATCACACACACAGAGATGACCGTTATACACACATCACACACATAGAGATGACCGTTATACACACATCACACACAGAGATGACCCCTATACACACATCACACACTGAGATGACCCCTATACACAAATCACACACTGAGATGACCCCTATACACACATCACACACTTAGAGATGACCCCTATACACACATAACACACAGAGATGACCCCAATACACACATCACACACATAGAGATGACCCCTATACACACATCACACACTGAGATGACCCCTATACACATATCACACACTGAGATGACCCCTATACACACATCACACGCTGAGATGACCCCTATTCACACATCACACACATAGAGATGACCCCTATACACACATCACATAAATGACACCCACTTCACACAGTAGATGCTAGAGTTGTTAGGAGGTCTGTGACATCACAGGTCACATGATCCTTCATGGTCACAGTTCAGTCCTCCTCCTGTGCCCTGCTTGGCTAAAGGACCTTAATCAGGTGACTGTGACATCACCAAAGGTCCTGCAGGTTTCTGCTGTAAATGCTAATTATAGCTTGTAGCCCCACCTACTCCAGTCCTCAGCTGATTGCTGGGGGGAGGGGCTTGCTGCCACCTCTGGAGGAGATGCCCTGCAGGAGAAGGAACTGCACACAGCACATCCTGGAGGAGACCAAAGAGGAGGGGTGAGTACAGCGCAAGCAGCGCTTCTCTCCCCCTCCTCCTGAAGGCTAGTGAGCGCTTCCAATATGGAAGCGTTCTCTAGTATTCGCTTTATAAGATGCACTGCATCTTAAAAAAAGAAAATGGGTAATTAGCAGAGCACTTCTGGCAAGGGGTGGCCCTCTGGGTAGGGAAGAAGCTCTGACAGGGAAGGTCTCCAGAGAATGATTAAAAAAGCAGGGCCCAGTGAAGACTGATGGGGGATCTGTGGATGACACTGTTATGGGGGATCTGTGGATGACACTGTTATGGGGAATCTCTGGATGACACTGTTATGGGGGATCTCTGGATGACACTGTTATGGGGGATCTGTGGATGACACTGTTATTGGGGATCTATGGATGACACTGTTGTGGGGGATCTGTGGATGACACTGTTATGGGGGATCTGTAGATGACACTGTTATGGGGAATCTCTGGATGACACTGTTATGGGGGATCTCTGGATGACACTGTTATGGGGGATCTGTGGATGACACTGTTATTGGGGATCTATGGATGACACTGTTATGGGGGATCCGTGGATGACACTGTAATGGGGGATCTGTGGATGACACACTGTTATGGGAGATCTGTGGATGACACTGTTATGGGGGATCTGTAGATGACACTGTTATGGGGGATCTGTAGATGACACTGTTATGGGGGATCTGTAGATGACACTGTTATGGGGGATCTGTGGATGACACTGTTATGGGGGATCTGTGGATGACACACTGTTATGGGGGATCTGTGGATGACACTGTTATGGGGGAACTGTGGATGACACTGTTATGGGGGATCTGTGGATGACACTGTTATGGGGGATCTGTAGATGACACTGTTATGGGGGATCTCTGGATGACACTGTTATGGGGGATCTCTGGATCATACTGTTATGGGGGATCTGTGGATGACACACTGTTATGGTGGATCTGTGGATGACACACTGTTATGGGGGATCTGTGGATGACACTGTTATGGGGGAACTGTGGATGACACACTGTTATGGAGGATCTCTGGATGACACTGTTATGGGGGATCTATGGATGGCACCATTATGGGAGGATCTGTGGATGACACACTGTTATGGGGGATCTGTAGATGACACACTGTGATGGGGGGGATCTGTGTATGACATACAATGATGGGGGGGGGATCTGCGGTGACACGCTGTTATGGGGATCTGTGGATGACACACTGTTATGGGGGGGTCTGTGGATGATACTGTTATGGGGGATCTGTGGATGACACACTGTTATGGGAGATCTGTGGATGACACACTGTTATGGGGGACCTGCGGATGATACTGTTATGTGGGATCTATGGATGACACTTGATTATAACCCCCCATTATCCTAAAGAATACGCTGATTTACTGTACATTGGTGTATTCTTAAGGATGAGGGGGGTGATAGTCATATTTAATATAAACAATATTCAAGGACTGTTCTGTACTTGACATGTGTTTATATTAAATATGACTGTAACCCCTCTCATCCATAGTAATCCACTTATAAACTGCAGTACATGGATGGATTTCAATGGATGAGGGGGGTGATAGTCATATTTAATATAGACACATGCCAAATACAGAACAGTCCTTGAATAGAGTTTATATTAAATATGACTATCACCCCCCTCATCCATAGGGAATCCACCCATGTACTGCAGTATATGAGTGGATTACTGTAGATGGGAGAGGTTATAATCATATTTAATATCTATCACCCCCCTCATCCTCAGGAATCCATAGTGATAATTTTTTACAGTGCAGTAACTAGAGTTACTAGAGTGGGAGCAGGGGGTCTAGCAGTATACAGAGCAGTGTATATGTATGACCAGGGAGCAGCAGGGCTGGCAGGCACGATGACAGAAGAGCTGGAGTGCACAGTGCCACAGGCAACCAGCACACGGACAAGTAGTGCACACAGGACCCTGGAGCTCAGTTCAGTGTCCGGGCCCCCAGGCAGCAGCTGGAGGAGGGGACAGGGAGGAAAAGTTGTCACTTATTGGAGCTGCAGGCTCCGGTCCCAACTTGCATGTGACGCTGGGGCCTGGAGTCCTGTGGCTGACTGAGCAGGCAGTGAGCATGTCCCGCCCACTCACTTCTTTTTCCTTCTGCTGCAATGCACTAGCCAATCAGCAGCAGGAGCCTAGCACTGCTAAAAGCTGATTGGCTAGTGCAGCGCCCAGCAGGCAGAGGAGAGCGAGTGGCACCTGCCTGCAGACTGTCCAGTCCTTGCACCCTTTGCTGTGCATACAAAAGGGGAGGGGGGCCAGAACAGAAGAGAAGGGGCCCGAGCCCCAGGAAGACAAGCCATAATGCAGACATGGTAGAGGGTTGGGCTTTCAATCCACTCTGGGCCCCCTCCTGCCCCGGGCCCCATAGCAGTTGCGTGGTCTGCCGCTATTGGCGGTACACCACTGGTGAAGAGCTGGGTGGAGCATTAGGTCTAATTAGCACAGACAGATGCAAGGAAAAGGTTTAAACAGATTTCCTCTACAGACAGCATTGATACAAACATACCAAAAACAAACAAATTAGGTGAGAATGTCTGTCAATTTGGTTGGAGACTGGGTTGCTGGGGTCAGTGGTGCCAGATAGAACAGAAACATACCTGTGGACCAGAGAGCGGATGTGAGATGGGAAGGCAGTGGTGCAATTGGGAGCCTATGATGTAACATGATGATATTCAATTCCTGGTATAATTCCTGCATTACACCTAAATGTTGCACCAACATACAGTCCCATGTAAATAACACCACCCCCTCAACATTCAGTCCCATGTAAATAATATCACTCCACCATACAGGCCCTGAATATTTTAATCTAGCAACGCCCCTTGATAGGGAATAACTTGTATTTACCAGAATACCCCAATCTTAGTGAACTGTAGTGGTGAGATCTGGTCACTAGATGTTGCTGAACAAAAGTAGAAAGAGCAGGTGACTACACCAGCCCCACTTTGATGTCACTGCTAATGTCAGGAGGAGGAAGGAGCTGGTATGTAAGGACAACCAGTGGCGGGCCTAAGGTGTTTGGCACCCAGGACGGGTCCTTCCTTTGGCACCCCCAATCCTTTAAAACATTGTACCCCCTCGAAGTAGTTATGCTCCCATTGTGCCTCCTCACAGTAGTAATGTCCTCATTGTACCCCTTCACAGTAGTTATGCCCCCAATGCTTCCTTTCAAAATAGTTTTGCGCACATTATGCACCCTTCACAGTAGTTACACCCACACTGTGCCCTCTAACAGTAGTTATGCCCTCATTACGCCTTTTCACAGTAGTTATGTCCACATTGTGCCCACTTCACAGTAGTTATGCCTTCATTGTGCCCTCATTCACAGTAGTTATTGCAACATGCCAGACCACAGGGGCAACACGTGAATGCACGGTGGGCCGATGAGGGTAGTAGCTCATTCGGTACTCACGGTTAGCCGACGCCTCCCTGGGTTGGCAGTGCAGTGATGGGGAAGACAGCACAAAATCTTCCGGGGCACTCTCGGTTGCAGGGAACACCAGCCAGATGTTGATTGAGGTGCCCTTGATGGTGGTGGTGTTTAGGGTGCTTTGGCGAGCCCTTGTGTTCGTGACGCCAGCACTTTAAGGTGTAAATGATGAGTGTAGTAGTAGAAATCAAGAGTAGTCAATAGTTATCAAACAGTTGAACATTTACTAAATTACTTGTCTTCAGGCTGTCAATACAGATACCGTTCATTTGTATGGCATAAGTAATGACTCGGCAATAGGTTAAATTGTATTCCTCTTATCAGGCGCTGCTGCTACTGACGAGACTACAGCCGCGACAGCCGTGATCCATGTGAACCTGGGCATGGAGGGCTGTTTGAAACTACGCCAGACCATGTGAACCGAGATATGGATGGTTAAGCTAAGTATAGCTGCGCACTTGTGCCCATTATTTAAATCTCTTGCCTTACACATTGCCCTACTTCTCCTGAGTTCGGCGATACCACTTGTGTGCCCTTTTTTTGCAGCCAAGATGCGCAAAGGGGCCCTAATTCCAATGAGTACCTTTAGGATTTCACAGGGCATTTTTACGCATTTGGATTCTCATGCTTTAGGGCCCCTAAAATGCCAGGGCAGTATAAATACCCCACATGTGACCCCATTTTGTAAAGAAGACACCCCAAGGTATTCTGTGAGGGGCATGTCGAGTTCACAGAAAAAAAAGTTAGCGGAAATTGATATTTTTTTTATATTTTTTTACAAAGTCTCATATTCCACTAACTTGTGACAAAAATAAAATTTAGCATGAACACACCATACCCCTCACGGATTACCATGGGGTGTCTTCTTTCTAAAATGGAGTCACTTGTGGGGTATTTATACTGCCCTGGCATTTTAGGGGTCTCTAAAGCATGAGAAGAAGCCTGGAATCTAAATGCGTAAAAATACCCTGTGAAATCCTAAAGGTACTCATTGGAATTTGGGCCCTTTGCGCACTCAGGCTGCAAAAGTGTCACACATGTGGTATCGCCGTACTAAGAGAAGTAGGGCAATGTGTTTAGGGTGTATTTTTACATATACCCATGCTGGGTATGAGAAATATCTCTGTAAATGACAACTTTTTAAAAAATTTATACAAAGTTGTCAGTTTACAGAGATATTTCTCTCACCCGACATGGGTATATGTAAAATACACCAAAAATCACATTGCCCTACTTCTCCTGAGTACGGCGATACCACATGAGTGACACTTTTTGCAGCCCGGGTGCGCAAAGGGGCCCAAATTCCAACGAGTATCTTTAGGTTTTACAGGGATGCTCACAATTTAGCCCCGCCCAAAATGCCAGAACAGTAAACACACCACACAAATGACCCCATTTCGTAAAGTAGACACCCCAAGGTATTCACTGAGGGCATAGTGAGTCCGTGGGAGATTTTATTATTTTTGCCAGAAGTTAGCAGAAATGGAAACTTTATTATTTTTTTTTCCTCAGAAAGTGTCATTTTCCGCTACCTTGTGAAAAAAATGAAATCATACATGAACTCACCATGCCCCTCCGCGAATACTTTGGGGTGTCTTCTTTCTAAAATGGTGTAATTTGGGGGTATTTATACTATCCTGGCATTCTAGCACCTGAAGAAACATGACAGGTGCTCAGAAAGTCAGAGCTGCTTCAAAATGCGTAAATTCACTTTTTTGCACCATAGTTTGTAAACACTATAACTTTTACCCAAACAAATAAATATACACCTATTGGATTTTTTTTAATCAAAGACATGTAGAACAATGAATTTTGTGAAACATTTATATAGAAATGTAGTTTTTTTTAAAAAAAATTACAACAGAAAGTGAAAAATGTCATTTTTTGCAAAAATTTCGGTCATTTTTGATTAATAGCAAAAAAAGTAAAAATGTCAGCAGCAATGAAATACCACCAAATGAAAGCTCTATTAGTGAGAAGAAAAGGAGGTAAAATTCATTTGGGTGGTAAGTTGATTGACCGAGCAATAAACGGTGAAAGTAGTGTAGTGCAGAATTGATAAAAGTGGCCTGGTCATTAAGGGTGTTTAAGCTAGGTGGGCTGAGGTGGTTAATCTAAGATGCAATTTGTAGACTGGTTTGAAAACGATCCGACACACGATCCGGCGGCGTTATTTCCATTATGCGCCAAGCATTTTCCTGGAAACTAAAGTCTTTGGGTTCCAAGGGGAGTATAGTTGCAAAGCTGAAACTTAAACTAATTGACGGAAGGGCACCACCAGGAGTGGAGTCTGCGGCTTAATTTGATTCCACATGGGAAACCTCACCCGGCCCGGACACTAAAAGTATTGACAGATTGATACCTCTTTCTCGATTCTGTGGGTGTTGTAGCATGGCCATTGTGAGCGGGTAGATCGAGACGATTTGTGTGGTCCATTCCGATAACCAATGAGATTCCTCTGTGCTAAGGAGTTACGTTACCCCTGGCTGACAGTGCAAGGACATAGTAGAGATATTATCAAAAACACTGGCCACGATAAAATATTATAAATATTTTTTGATTGCAGTAATGTTACATTGCAGAGTTAGCGCAGAGAATGGCGGTCAGCACCGGCTACAAAAAAATGTTATTGAAATTTTAACAATATTTTTTGGTTGCCATGTAAAAGATTGTAGGTGAGGGCCTGCAGGTGAGCTGACCCTCCCTAAAGAGGGACATGAGGAGATCTTGTTCACTGATTCCTAAACTCTTCAGCATCCACAGTCAGAAGAAGATGATGGTGGGGAATGGCAATTAGTGTTTCACAAGGTGGATGATGCGGATGAGAAGGTGGGCCACAACAAACAGGCCCACAACTGTTCCCCCTTGCGGAAATCTCTCTTGCCAAGGAGTAGGTGTTCCGCAGTCTAGCGCTGGAGCGTCCCGGGAGCCGCACGGACTGTAAGTAAACTGCTCCCCCGCTCCCCACTACTACTATGGCAACCCGGACTTTAATAGCGTCCTGGCTGCCATAGTAACCTCAAAGCATTTCGAAGACTGATCAGGATCCTGATCAGTCTTCTAATGCTTTCAGGCGACTTGCGACTTGCGACAGAATGCAAGTGTGAAAGAGGCCTTAAATAAATAAATAAAAAGTATACATATTAGGTATTGCCACGTCCGTAACAACCTCCTCTATAAAACTAACATGTGACCTAACCACTCAGGTGAACACAGTAAAAAAATATATATAAATACGGTGTGAAAAGCTATTTTTGTCACCTTACATCACAAAAAGTGTAATAGCAAGCGACCAAAAATTTATATGAACCCCAAAATAGTGCCAATCAATCCATCATCTCATCCCGCAAAAAATTATACCCTACATAGGACAATAGCCAAAAAAAATAAAAAAAATATGTCTCTCAGACTACGGAGACATTAAAACATGATTTGTTTTTTGTTTCAAAAATGATATTATTGTGTTAAACTTAAATAAATAAATAAAAAGTATACATATTAGGTATCGCCGCATCCGTAACAACCTCCTCTATAAAACTAACATGTGACCTAACCACTCAGGTGAACACAGTAAAAAATATATATAAATACGTTGTCAAAAGCCATTTTTGTCACCTTACATCACAAAAAGTGTAATAGCAAGCGACCAAAATGTCATATGCACCCCAATATAGTGCTAATCAAACCGCCATCTCATCCCACAAAAATGAGCCCCTACATAAGGCTGTCGCCAAAAATAAAAAAATGTCACATCAACTATGTAAATAATAAAAATAAAACGGTCCCAAAACAGCTATTTTTCTCAAATTTTACATTTTAATGCATTTTTCCAAACAAAGCAAGGGTTAACAGCCAATCAAAACTCAATATTTATTGCCCTGATTCTGTAGTTTGCAGAAACACCCCATATGTGGTCATAACCTACGGTACGGGCACACGGAAGGGCGTAGAAGGAAGGGAACGCCATATGGTTTTTGGAAGGCAGATTTTACTGGGCTTGTTTTTAGACACCATGTCCCATTTGAAGCCCCCCTGATGCAACCCTAGAGTAGAAACTCCATAAAAGTGAGTCAGGGCAATAAATATTGAGTTTTGTTTGCTGTTAACCCTTGCTTTATTACTGGAAAAATTGATTAAAATGGAAAATTTGAAAAAAAAAGCTGTTTTGGGACTGTTTTTATTTTTTGCCAAAAAATTGAAAATCTGAAATTGTATCTCTGTTTGCCATTAACTCTTGTGGAACACCTAAGGAGTTAACAAAGTTTGTAAAATCAGTTTTAAATACCTTGAGGGGTGTAGTTTCTAGAATGGGGTCATTTTTGGGTGGTTTCTATTATGTAAGCCTTACAAACTGATTTCAAACCTGAACTGGTCCCTAAAAAGTGGGCTTTGAAAATTTCTGAATTTAGATTTGCTTCTAAACTTCTAAGTCTTATAACGTCCCTAACAAATAAAATGGCATTCCCAAAATGATCCATACATGAACTAGACATATGGGGAATGTAAATTAATAACTTTTTTGGGCGATATTACTATGTATTATAGAAATAGAGAAATTGAAATTTGGAAAATTGTAAATTTGGTATTTTTTTTATAAATAAAAATACATTTTTTTAACTCCATTTTACCAGTGTCATGAAGTACAATATGTGACAAAAAAATCTATCTCAGAATAGCCAGGATAAGTAAAAGTGTTTTAAAGTTATCACCACAGAGTGACACTGGTCAGATTTTCAAAAAATTGCCTGGTCCTTAAGGTGAAATAGGGCCGTGTCCTTAAGGGTTAATGTCCGGGATCCAGCCATACCATGCCTAGCCCACGTGTTCTCACATTTCTCCAAACCTACCCCAATTTGACTAAACTACTGGTGAAGGTGCGCCTTGTGTGTGCCCATTTCAGAAAGTCATCTAGAGCTGCCGACGGTCTGCTGCAACTCTTGTATTTGCCAGCTAACCTACTGTTGTGCGACATGAGCACGTGCTGGAATTACACATTACACATGTTGGCCATACTTTGTGAGCAGCAGCAGGCAGTAGTGGAATACCAGCTGCAACATGGTCTAGTATGTCTGATCTCTGTGAGGTTTTACGCAACTTTGAAGGAAAAACACAGATGGTTAGTGGCGATGCCGCTATTATCAGCCTAACCATCCCAGTTCTGTGTCTACTGAAACTCTGGCTGTTAACAATGAAAGCCGATGCTTTACACGTGGAAGAGGAACTAGAGGGAAGACATTACACAGGGTGATAGCCAGACCACCCTCAGTTCGTCTTGTCAGTGTGAATTGGATGATGATGAGGAGGAGCAAGAGACGTAGGGTAGTAACCGAAGCAGGTTTATTACATCTGTTCAGCATAGATGGGCAGGAGAGGAGGAAGAGGATAAGGAGATTGAGAGTCATCCTCCTGATGAGGACAGCAAAGTCTTGTCTGTTGGAACTCTGACATACATGGCTGACTTTATGTTATGCTGCCTTTCCTGTGACCCTCGCATTCTATGCATTTAGCACAACAGCGATTACTGGCTGTTCAGTTCACCCTTCTTGACTCCCGCTACAAAGAGAACTTCTCATCTCTAATTCCTATAGTGGAGGGGACTAGCAAAATGGTGCAATACCAGAAGGTCTTTCTTTAAATTTGTCAATAAATTTCCATCTGACAATGCTGGCGTCAGAGTATGTATTTCCTTGGGCTACCCAGGAGGGTAGATGAGGGGAACACACACCAGTTCCAACAGAGGCAGTATAACACTCTCCAAGGCCTGGGAGAGTTTATTGACACCCTGCCAGCACTCTTACCTTGATGCCAGCAACCCTCACCTTGTCACAAGGATGAAAAAAAATGTGGAAGATGGTGAAGGAGTACATAGCAGACCGTGCCAGCATCCTCAGTGATCCTTCTGTGCCTTACAACTACTGGGTGTCCAAACAGGACACGTGGCACGAACTGGCACTCTACAGCTATAGCTAAATGAAAAGGAACATGGTAGATATACTATATTGGACTGTAGTATTCAGTAAATGACCATGTGGGCACTTTGCGATAAATAAGTGGGTTTTGGGTTGCAGTTTTGGCACTCAGTCTCTAAAAGGTTCGCCATCGACATCACTGTTTTAGAGTGTTAGCGCACCTATAGGCCCTCAGCTACATTCTTTTACTCAGTTTCATTGCACCCAGGGCCACGGCCTATGCGTGCACCATCAGCATTACGGCCACTTGCATGTCCCTTACTGACCGCATTCTTAATATTAAATGTTATATATGCTTAA
Organism: Bufotes viridis; assembly: GCA_033119425.1. NCBI lineage: Eukaryota > Metazoa > Chordata > Amphibia > Anura > Bufonidae > Bufotes > Bufotes viridis. The sequence continues at coordinate 75,203,203 of CM065594.1, read as the reverse complement.
AAGTATGTCACACGTACAGTAACGTAGGATTTGTAAGTGTATGCGCCTATAAACTAAAATAGGTATTTGGGATGCGCACACTTTACACAGGAGATGTAGCCCTGATAATCTCTCGGACTAGAATACACCGTCTTCAGATATAGTGATATGTATGAAATGCACACACACTAGATGTTGCACAAATAATGTATATTTCCTCAAAATACACTGGTTTTACCTGTGGTACAGTATTTGACACAGAGAGGCACATGCTGTGGACACTAAATGTTGTACAAATGATGTACATTTCCCCAAAATACACTGGTTTCAACAGTTATACAGTATTTGACACAGAGAGGCACACACTGTGGACACTAAATGTTGCACAAATATTGTACATTTTCCCAAAATACACTGGTTTCACCTATGGTACAGTATTTGACACAGAGAGACACACCCTGAGGACACTAAATGTTGCACAAATATTGTACATTTCCCCAAATTACACTGTTTTCACCTATGGTACAGTATTTGACACAGAGAGGCACACGCTGTGGACACTAAATGTTGCACAAATAATGTACATTTCCCCAAAATACACAGTTTTCAACAGCTATACAGTATTCGACACAGAGAGGCACACGCTGTAGACACTAAATGTTGCACAAATAATGTACATTTCCCCAAAATACACTATTTTCAACAATTATACAGTATTTGACACCGAGAGGCACACGCTGTGGACACTAGATTAGGCCCAGATTATTTAGATTTGCGCATCAGATACTTTTTTCGGATGATGGACAGTATATCTCCCATAAAACCACAGATTATGGACACTATATTAGACCCAGATTGTTGTAATTTGAAATACAGACACTTTTTTCGTATGCCGGACGTTATATGTCACATAAACCCACAGAATAGACACTATATTATACCCAGATTAATGTAATTTTAAATACAGAAACTGTTTTTGGATGCCGGACACTATCTGTCACATAAACTCCTAGAATATGGAGAGTATATTATGCCCAGATTAATGTAATTTGAAATACAGAAACTGTTTGGGGAGGCCGGACAGTATGTCACATAAATCCACAGATTATGGACACTATTAGACCCAGATTAATGGAATTGGCGCTACAGACACTGTTTGCTGATGTAGTACTGTATTTTTTTACACAAAGCCACATACTATGGTGACTAGATGTGAGCCAGATTATTAAAGACACAGTCTGTGGATGATGTACACTATATGTCACTAAAAGGTACAAAATAAAAATATCTAGCTGCTATGAAACACACCCAGTAGTCATTAAAATGCATTGTGGGGTCTTTGAAAATCTTTGGTAGTAAAAACAGCAAATTTCTCTCCCTGCACTATCTGTCCCTTCCGAAGCACTGTCCCTGAGACTGCAAGAGTTAACTTGATTGCTGCTGTAAAACACACACACAGTGTTGTCCTTAAAAGGACATTTGTTAAATTTCGCTCCCTACTTTGTCTTTCCCTTCCTACACTCTGCTCTCCCTGTCTATGTCTGAGCCGAACATGCGTCATCGGGTACTATATAGCACCCGATGATGCGTTCTGGCCAGCCAATCACTGTAATGCCAGCAGCCAACCTGGCTACTGGCATTACAGTGAGGGCAGTACTTACCTGCACCTTTATTGGCTGCTTGAAGCCCACGAAACGTGCGGAGCAGAGACTCGAGCATTTCGCGCGAGCACATGCGGTACTCGGCCGAGTACCGCCATGTGCCGAGCATAGCGATGCTCAAGCCGAACAGATATTCGGCTGAGCATGCTTGCTCATTACTAATATTTAGGTGTAACACCCCAGAGTGGTGTTACCACTCCTGCTACTATCTCTAATAGGCTAACACAATGTCATCTTATGTATTTTTGTCCAGGTCCTCCACAATGTGCAGTCCTAATCTTATTATGCAACTGTTCATATGTAATGTACTTGGTTCACCAGCAGGTTGCAGCAAACATGGCAGTGCTATAGATAGAGAATGGAGAGAGAGTTAGAGAGAACTTACCATTTCATTCTAACTCCCTGTGGAGAGACTTGGGCTAGCTAGACTTCCTGAAGGAAGGGTGGGGACCAGTTAGTCTAGTTTACCCCCAGCAAGGGAAAGAAAGTGCAGGGGAATGTCTCTGCTGGACATGCTCATGCCAGCCAGATCACCCTAAGCTCTGCTGGCCATGGAGGCAGAAGCTTGAAGCGCCAGAAGCCAAGAGCATAGTCCTCTGTCAGAACCAAAGTCCGACTAAGGAGAGAGGTGCCGCATAAAGAAGAAATCAAAGTTACTAAGCTAGCTTGCCAGCACAGCGGAGAGAAAGAGATAAAGCAGAGTTGAGTTTGCCTGCCAGTTCATCCTAAAGCCTGCTGGAACCAAGAAAAAGACTAAAAACTGTTTTGGAGAAACGTTTATTCAAGTAAAGCTGCCATTGAACTTCATCTCGAGCCAAAGCCTGGGGTCCAGCAGTATCCAGGTAGGAGAACCGTGACACACAAAGAGATATATAGGCTGCACCAAACCACTCAGCATTCCTACTACATCTGGGATGCGATATAGAGAGCCCAGGGGGGAGGCGGCCCGTTGCATAGGCTCATTAGAAGCCAGCTGGAGAGATAGGGGCTCAGCTCTTTCCTCAGGGCTCCCACTCCTGCTCCTGATCTGTGAAGGGACAGGTGTTCCAAGCCTTAATGAGCTAGAAAAGTCTATAGAACCATCTGGGTGGTATGGACTGTTGAGTGGTAGACCCATGCCCTGGTGGGGAGGGATAATGTTGTGTATTTTGTGCCAGAAAAAGGATAGAATTTATTTAGGGTTTTGGATCTAGGGAGCTGCAGGAACAGCCTACTGGAGCTCTCAAAAGTGTGAAACTAGCCTTAATTGCTGTGCAGATTTATCAATCCTACTGTATATGTGGTGTATACTTCAGGCTTTATTAAACCAACAGATTATCTGACCACTTTTTGTCCAATCAGACCAATAGTTGGTGTGTACAACAAAAGATCTGTGTGTGTAAATTGCTATCTGAACAATGATTGGTTAGAAAATCTGTTGGTGTAATACAGCCCTTACAGTCCCGCTATCTAGAGGAGTTATTAATAAATAATAAATGACATCCTAACTGTCCACTTGTCCCCTATCCTGTGGTTGTCATGGGAAAACCCCTTTACAGTGAAGTGTTCTATTAACAAACTTTTGATATGTATTAACCCCTTAAGGACCGGGCTCATTTTCACCTAAAGGACTTGGCCATTTTTTGCAAATCTGACCACTGTAACTTTATGTGGTGATAACTTTAAAACGCTTTTTCTTATCCAGGCCATTCTGAGATTGTTTTTTCGTCACATATTGTACTTCATGACACTAGTAAAATTAAGTCGAAAAATTTCATTTTTATTTATAAAAAAAATATCAAATTTACCAAAAATTTGGAAAAATTAGCAATTTTCCAAGTTTCAATTTCTCTACTTCTATAATACATAGTAATACCGCCCAAAAAAGTTATTGATTTACATTCCCCATATGTCTACTTCATGTATCGATCATTTTGGGAATGCCATTTTATTTTTTGGGGACGTTACAAGGCTTAGAAGTTTAGAAGCAAATCTTGAAATTTTTCAGATATTTTCAAAAACCCACTTTTAGGGACCAGTTCAGGTCTGAAGTCACTTTGTGAGGCTTACATAATAGAAACCATCCAAAAATGACCCCATTCTAGAAACTACACCCTCAAGGTATTCAAAACTGATTTTACAAACGTCATTAACCCTTTAGGTTTTCCACAAGAGTTAATGGCAAATGGAGATAACATTTCAGAATTTCGATTTTTGGAAAATTTTCCGTTTGAATCCATTTTTCCAGTAACAAAGCAAGGGTTAACAGCCAAACAAAACTCAATTTTTATTGCCCCGATTCTGTAGTTTTTAGAAACACCCCATATGTGGGCGTAAACTGCTGTATGGCCAAACGGCAGGGCACAGAAGTAAGGGAACGCCATATGGTTTTTGGAAGGCGGATTTTGCTGGACTGGATTTTTGACACCATGTCCCATTTGAAGCCCCCAGATGCACCCCTAGAGTAGAATCTCCAAAAAGTGACTCCATCTAAGAAACTACACCCTCAAGGTATTCAAAACTGATTTTACAAACTTTGTTAACCCTTTAGGTGTTCCACAAGAGTTATTGGCAAATGGAGATGAAATTTCAGAATTTCTATTTTTGTTACCTTGCCTCAAAAAAGTGTAATATAGAGCAACCAAAAATCATATTTACCCTAAAATAATACAAACAAAACTGCCACCTTATCCCGTACTTTCCAAAATGGGGTCACTTTTTTTGGAGTTTCTACTCTAGGGGTGCATCAGGGGGGCTTCAAATGGGACATGGTGTCAAATAACCAGTCCAGCAAAATCTGCCTTTCAAAAACCATATGGCGTTCCCTTCTTTCTGTGCCCTGCCGTTTGGCCATACAGCAGTTTACGACCACATATGGGGTGTTTCTGCAAACTAGAGAATCGGGGCAATATATATTGAGTTTTGTTTGGCTGTTAACCCTTGTTTTTTTACTGGAAAAATTGATTAAAATGGAAAATTTGCAAAAAAATAGCTATTTTCAGACCGTTTTTATTTTTTGTTATTTACATCGTTGAACTGACAGGTTAGATTGTGTGCTATTTCTATAGAGCAGGTTGCTACAGATGCGGCAATACCAAATATGAAAAGAAAAATATTTTAAAATTTATCAGGGGTATCAGGGGATATTGTGATATAGTACCTATTTTCCACCATACAATTGTCGCCCACTCTTGGGGTCTTATGAGGTTGGCGCTGTAGGCTATTTGTCACAATATTTACTTCTGTTTATGTTTTCAAACTCATTTGTATCAGAATAGCTTACTGCGACCTTTCTGTATATATTAGGTGGAATATGCAGTTTTGACACTTCCTATTATATATTGCTCATTCGGTTTGCTACTATTACTTTCTTTGTAATAATAGAAAGTAATAGTAGCAAACCGAATGAGCAATATATAATAGGAAGTGTCAAAACTGCATATTCACCTAATATACAGAAAGGTTGCAGTAGCTATTCTGACTAAATGAGTTTGGCTATAAACAGAAATAATATTGTGACAAATGACCTACGCCTAACCTGCACCCAAGTAGTGCAAGTGGTGAAAATAGTACTATATCTGTATCTGATACCTGATAAGTACAAAATATTTCTTTTCTTTAGTCTTTTCTAAATTAAAAATAATAAAAGTTATGTTTTAGTAATGTCAGTCAGGACACCCTAAAAGGGTTTATGGTCGCAAAGACCTCTGTGGATTGTTTATATTGATACCCTGAGGTGTCCTGAAAGGGGTTCTTTGTGCTTTATTTAATACCAAATATGGCTACTTTATGGGGGTTTTGTTTCAGTTTTACATAATACAGCATTTTTGAAAAAATGATTTTTTAGTGTCTTCACATTCTGAAAGCCATATTTTTTTTTATTTTTGGGCGACTGTCTTATGTAGGGGCTCATTTTTGCGGGATGAGATGGCGGTTTGATTGGAACTATCTTGGGGTGCATATGACATTTTGGTCGCCTGCTATTACACTTTTTGTGATGTAAGGTGACAAAAATGGCTCTTGACACCGTATTATTTTTTTTTTTGTTGTGTTCACCTGAGGGTTTTGGTCATGTGTTATTTTTATAGAGCAGGTTGCGACGGACGCGCCGATACCAAATATGTATACTTTTTATTTATTTATTTAAGTTTTACACAATATTATCATTTTTAAAACAAAACAAATCATGTTTTAGTGTCTCCATAGTCTGAGAGCCCTATTTTTTTTTTTTTGGGGGGTGATTGTCCTATATGGGGTATCATTTTTTGCGGGATGAGATGACGGTTTGATTGGCACTATTTTTGGGTGCATATAACTTTTTGATCGCTTGCTATTACAGTTTGAGATGTGAGGTGACAAAAATGTTTTTTTTTTACATTGTTTTTATTTTCTTTTTTTAACAGTATTTACCTAAGGGGTTAGATAATGTGATATTTTTATAGAACAGGTTTTTACGGACGCGGCGATACATAATATGTATACTTTTTATTTATTTATTTTACTTTAACACAATAATAGCATTTTAGAAAAAAAATTATGTTTTAGTGTCTCCATAGTCTGAGAGCCATATTTTTTATTTTTTTGGCGATTGTCCTATATAAGGACTCATTTTTTGCGGGATGAGATGGCGGTTTTATTGGTACTATTTTGGGAGGCATACGCCTTTTTGATCACTTGGTATTACACTTTTTGTGATGCAAGGTGACAAAAATGCCTTTTACACCATTTTTTGTGTTTTTTTACGGTATTTGCGTGAGGGGTTAGGTCACGTGATATTTTTATAGAGGAGATTTTTACGGACGCGGCGATACCTAATATGTGTAGTTTATTTGTTTTTTTAATTTTTATTCAGTGATATGTATTTTTCTTATTTTTACTTTTTTTCGACATTTTTTTTGACCCAGACCCACTTGGTTCTTGTAGATCCAGTGGATCTGGTGTCTATATAATACAGAACAGTACACTATATAGTGTACTGCACTGTATTTTTTACTTTTCACAGTCTGGTCAGACTTCTGCCTTTAGCAGAAGTCTGACCAGAGTTACTATACCATGGCAAGCAGGACGCTTCTGAAAGCGTCCTGCTGCCATGGTAACCATCACCCGCTGCCATTACAGAGCAGCGCGTGATGGGAAGAGAGGTGAGCTCCCTCCCTCTACCATCCTATCCCGTCGGGGGCTGCAAAGGTACGGCAGCCCCCGATGGGAGAGGGAGGGAGCTCCTCCATGTTAACACCTTCTATACCGCGGTCCGTACGGACCGCGGTATAGAAGGGGTTAAACTGCTGACATCTGCAGCACAGATGTCAGCAGTTTATAGCAGGGGGTCAGCAATGTGCTGACCCCCTGCTATACCCACTAGACACCAGGGAAATGGATTGAAAGGAGGCGGGCGGGGGATCGCAAATGCGATTCTGTACAGTTTCTGTATTTAAAATTACATTATTCTGGGTATAATATAGTGTCTATTATGTGGGTTTATGTGACATATAACGTCCGGCATACGAAAAAAGTGTCTGTATTTCAAATTACAACAATCTGCGTCTAATATAGTGTCCATAATCTGTGGTTTTATGGGAGATATACTGTCCATCATCCGAAAAAAGTGTCTGATGCGCAAATCTAAATAATCTGGGCCTAATCTAGTGTCCACAGCGTGTGCCTCTCGGTGTCAAATACTGTATAATTGTTGAAAATAGTGTATTTTGGGGAAATGTACATTATTTGTGCAACATTTAGTGTCTACAGCGTGTGCCTCTCTGTGTCGAATACTGTATAGCTGTTGAAAACTGTGTATTTTGGGGAAATGTACATTATTTGTGCAACATTTAGTGTCCACAGCGTGTGCCTCTCTGTGTCAAATACTGTACCATAGGTGAAAACAGTGTAATTTGGGGAAATGTACAATATTTGTGCAACATTTAGTGTCCTCAGCGTGTGTCTCTCTGTGTCAAATACTGTACCATAGGTGAAACCAGTGTATTTTGGGAAAATGTACAATATTTGTGCAACATTTAGTGTCCACAGCGTGTGCCTCTCTGTGTCAAATACTGTATAACTGTTGAAACCAGTGTATTTTGGGGAAATGTACATCATTTGTACAACATTTAGTGTCCACAGTGTGTTCTTCTCTGTGTCAAATACTGTGTTACTGTTGAAACCAGTGTATTTTGGGAAAATGTACATTATTTGTGCAACATTTAGTGTCCACAGCATGTGCCTCTCTGTGTCAAATACTGTACCACAGGTGAAACCAGTGTATTTTGGGAAAATGTACATTATTTGTGCAACATTTAGTGTCCACAGCATGTGCCTCTCTGGTTGGTTTCCCTGAGGGGCAGGAACGGGACAACCCTGCGGTTTTTATTCAGAAATGGCTAGTTGACAATCTCGGCCCAGATCATGACGTGGCCACGTTTTGCGTGGAAAGGGCCCATAGAATTCCGTTTAAAAAACCTCCTAAAGGGGCTCCCCCTAGGGCTATCCTGGCTAAGCTGGTCTGTTCGAAGGATAGGGACTGGGTTTTGAGACGTAAAAGAGAACTCTCTGAGATTAATTACAATGGTAATTTGATATCGATATTCCCTGATTTCTCTCGGGACACCCAGATTAAAAGACAAGCTTTCTCAGAGGTTAAAAAAAGACTTGCCCAGGCCAAAATTAAATACTCAATGCTTTTCCCAGCTAAGCTTAGAGTGGTTTACAATGACTCGACTAGGTTTTTTTTGTCTCCATCTGAGGTTAACCAATGGTTGGACTCACTGGGTTTGCAGTAATCAATGGTTAGGTAGTGGGTGGCAGCGGACTTTGGAGGGGGGGATGGCAGGGGGAGGGGTTTTTGGGCTGGGTTTGTAAGAGGTTGGTGGGTAAAAATGTTTTTTCCACTAACCAGATGGTTGGGGTTTTCAGGGGGGGAGGGGCGGATATGGTCGGTGGGGGGTTCTTTCTGGCTGTCATCGTGGGACCCTTTGCTGCATGTGCCCCGGCTCCTCCTTCTTTATAAGCATACTTGCACTTTATTTGGAAGATGTGTAATGTTTTGATTTGGAATGTGAGAGGCTTGGGGGATAGAGTTAAAAGAACAGTGGTCTTCGACCAGGTGACACGTCATTTGCCGGCAATTATAGTACTGCTGGAAACGCATGCAACTGCGGAGAAGCTTTGTGTCCTAAAAAGAAGATGGGCGGCTCTTGAGTATCATTCGTGCTTTTCCTCCTATTCACGGGGGGTAAGTGTTTTCATCCACCGCGGGATTGATTTCAAATTTCTTGATGGTAGTATAGATAGGGAAGGCAGATTTATTTTTCTACATGGGTTGTGGAGTGGGCAGGAGATTATTTTTGCCTTCATATATATACCTCCACCATACAGTTCGGAAGTTTTCTCTATACTTTCCAAATTTTTGTCAAAAAAAAACCCTTGCCCTCTTTTGGTTGCCGGGGACTTTAATTCCGTATTAGACCAGGAATTGGACAGGGTCTCCGCCTCTGCTGAACGTGTGCGGATCTCCTCGCCTTTGAAGGCTATATGCCAGGAATTGGCGTTGGTTGATGTCTGGCGCCATTTATATGGCAGTAAAAAAACTTTTTCATGCTTTAGTCGGTCTTACAAGGCGATGTCCCGCATTGACTTGGTGTTTGCAAGTCGGGTCCTCATTCACCGGATCGTTAAGATGAAGTACGAGCCTCATGGAGTGTCTGATCACTCTCCGGTGCTTGTCACGTTCAGGGAGGCGGAGACTATAAGTCAGATTAGACTTTTTAAACTTAACTCGCACTGGTTAGATGTTTTACCAGATCAAAGTGGCATAGAGTCCCAGATTGAGGAATTCTGGCAGATCAATGTAGGGACTGCTCATATTCACTTCGTATGGGACGCCTTGAAGGCTTATATTAGGGGCCTTTACTTCTCTAGTATTAGTAGGTTTAGATCTGATCTTTGTCAAGAGGAGATGGGGTTGAAGCAAAAAATCTCTTCACTCCAGGATTTGGTGGCATCCCAGTATAATGTCCAGAATGCAGAAATGTTAAAGGAGGTAAACTCTCAATTCACTACATTTTTGTATAAAAAAGCTCAACATAAACTGATGTTTCAAGGACAGAAGCGCTTCTGTGAGTCGGGCAAAACGGGTAAATTTTTAGCGCGCTTGGTAGCTAATCAAAAAGATATAACAATGATTCGGGAAATAAGGAACTCCAAGGGTAAGGGGGTGACTGCCCCTGATCAGATTAAGGAGGTATTTGAGAAGTTCTATGCCGAACTCTATCAAGCAGAAGCTAGTGGTAACTCAGGGGAGATAGAGTATTACCTCCAACAACTGGGGCTACCTCATTTAGACAGTCAGGCCAGTGCTTTGTTGAACTCCCCTGTCACTTTGGAGGAACTACGTTCGATCCTCCCAAAGCTGAAAAACAACTCTGCGCCAGGCCCGGATGGCCTCCCGTTTGAACTATATAGGCAGCATGCTAATTCGCTTCTCCCTAAGTTGCTACAGGTCCTGAAGGAGGCTACTGTAACTGGCTCTTTACCTCCTTCATTTAGAGAGGCAGTTATCATTTTGATTTTAAAAAAGAATAAGGATGAGCGAGAGGTGGGTTCGTATAGACCCATATCTCTTCTTAACACAGATTACAAAATATTTGCCAAAATTCTTGCGAATCGCCTTGGTCGGGTTATCTCATCCCTTATTCACCCAAATCAGACAGGCTTCATTCCTGGGCGACAAATTCAGACAAGCTTGTACAGGGTTCAATTGAATCTGCTGCTAGGAGGGGTAGGTGACCGCTCCATCCTGTCGTTAGATGCTGCAAAGGCATTTGACAGGATGGAGTGGTCCTTTTTATGGCCCGTCATGACCCATTTTGGTTTAGGGGAGGATTTCATTCGCATGACTAAATTACTTTATGACCAACCTATGGCTCGTGTTAGTATTAATGGAGCAGCTTCTTCATTGTTCAGAATGTGTCGTGGGATGAGACAGGGGTGTCCTTTATCCCCTCTCTTGTTCGCCCTATTCATTGAACCTTTGGCTGCCAAGATTCGTCTGGATCAAGGTATTGAAGGCTTTGGGGTAGTGGGAGTGTCCGATAAAATAAGCCTCTATGCAGATGATGTCATCTTATTCCTGGACCAGGGATGGAAAATTCTTCCACACGTAATAGATACCATAGAGGAGTTTGGCAAGCTGTCAGGCTACCGGATTAACTGGTCTAAGTCATCGCTCCTCCCACTTAACCGCAAAGCTCTAGATACCGGCAGTGGGGTTCGTGTTCTTGCCGTGAATGACACCTTGGACTATCTGGGGATTAAAATAGGGACCCCGATAAATAGGTTCTATGATCTCAACCTGGCCCCATTACTAAACAAAATTAGGATGAAAACAACGGCTTGGCAGAAATTTGTCCTCTCCCAGTCCGACCGTTTAGCCCTCATTAAAATGATTATACTGCCTATTGTGTTATATCCCCTTTGTGCTGCCCCTACTTGGATCCCGGATGTTTTTTTTTACAGAATAGAAACTCTACTTAATGATTTAATATGGGGCAGGAAGAGGGTGCGTATGAAGCAGAGGTATCTGTGGCTCGCTGAAGCGGAGGGAGGCTTATCAATCCCCTTTTTTCAGGGTTATTATTTATGTGCCCAAATTCAACGTTGTTGTAATTATAAAGATAGCTCACTGGCACAGTATTTGTTTTTGGTCACAGGAAAGCATATAGACAACATTTTCTTAGTTTTGGAACGTGGTCAGTTGGATTTGGGGAAGGCACTCCTGGTCCCTTGGACCCTCCAGAGGGCATGGAATAAACTCAGGAGTATCCTTAAGGTTACGTATGCTTTTGAGTTTACTCCTCTGTGGGAGAACAGGAATCTGGAGGAATTCCTCAAAGTCACAGACTACTCTTATTGGTTACACAAGGGCGTGGTTAGGGTGTCTCATCTTTTTTCTTTAGGCCACTTTAAGTCTATAATGGAATATAATAGTTCCCCTATTACCTCACTAGATGTGATGAATTATTTAAGTTTAAAACATGCATATGATTGCACTAAGGATAAGGATCGCTTGCTTGCTCGGCAGCATTCATTTTTTGATTTTTGTTTTGGGCAAGGGGATGTTGATGTCAAAATCTCTAAACTGTACTTCAATCTTCGGGTAGCTTTGGCGAACATAGTGGTATTTAAAAGTCCTAGTAGGTGGGAGCAGGAACTGCATTGTCCCCCCCTGCAATGGAAGAAGATCTATAGGAACATTAGTAGGATTTCTATCTCCAATGCGCACAGATTAATCCAATTTAAGATCATTCATAGACTCTATTATACGCCTAAGATCCAGGCAAAATTTGTGAGGAATAGGGGGAGTGGATGCTGCTGCCCAAAGTGTGGTTGTGCTGGAGCAGACTATGTTCACACTCTTTGGAGCTGTAGTAAATTGAGGAGTTTTTGGGATCAGGTACTTCAGAGTATCCAGAAAGAGGTTTCTTACCAGTTTGTACCGGATATCCAGACAGTACTGCTGGGATACTTAGATCCAGACTCGGCAATTCCAGCTCAGGTTAGACAAGTGTGGATGCATGGGCTGATGGTCGCAAGAGTTGTATTAGTGAAAAAGTGGGGGGTGACTTCCCCACCTTCAGTGAATGAATGGGCTCTGTATTGGCGACAGGTCAAAACCTATGTGGAAATGAAGTCTAGGAGGAGGGGGGTACGCGCAGCAGAATGAAATGAATATTTAGTTATATTATATTAAATGGTGGCTCGTTTATTGAAGGGGTTCTACATGATGACAGCCAAATCGTCCTGGGGGGGGTTATTACATAAGTTTTTCTGTATTGTAACACTTTGGTTTTCTGTCTTAAATTGGTCACAAGGTTACCGATTATGAATGAATTTGATATGTATATTTTCTATAAGTGTATACTTTCAATAAAAAAAAAAATGTCGTAAAATAAAAAAAAAATGATTGAAAAAAAAAATAAAAAAAATACTGTACCACAGGTAAAACCAGTGTATTTTGAGGAAATATACATTATTTGTGCAACATCTAGTGTGTGTGCATTTCATACATATCACTATATCTGAAGACGGTGTATTCTAGTCCGAGAGATTATCAGGGCTACATCTCCTGTGTAAAGTGTGCGCATCCCAAATACCTATTTTAGTTTATAGGCGCATACACTTACAAATCCTACGTTACTGTACGTGTGACATACTTTTAAGCATATATAACATTTAATATTAAGAATGCGGTCAGTAAGGGACATGCAAGTGGCCGTAATGCTGATGGTGCACGCAGAGGCCGTGGCCCTGGGTGCAATGAAACTGAGTAAAAGAATGTAGCTGAGGGCCTACAGGTGCGCTAACACTCTAAAACAGTGATGTCGATGGCGAACCTTTTAGAGACTGAGTGCCAAAACTGCAACCCAAAACCCACTTATTTATCGCAAAGTGCCCACATGGTCATTTACTGAATACTACAGTCCAATATAGTATATCTACCATGTTCCTTTTCATTTAGCTATAGCTGTAGAGTGCCAGTTCGTGCCACGTGTCCTGTTTGGACACCCAGTAGTTGTAAGGCACAGAAGGATCACTGAGGATGCTGGCACGGTCTGCTATGTACTCCTTCACCATCTTCCACATTTTTTTCATCCTTGTGACAAGGTGAGGGTTGCTGGCATCAAGGTAAGAGTGCTGGCAGGGTGTCAATAAACTCTCCCAGGCCTTGGAGAGTGTTATACTGCCTCTGTTGGAACTGGTGTGTGTTCCCCTCATCTACCCTCCTGGGTAGCCCAAGGAAATACATACTCTGACGCCAGCATTGTCAGATGGAAATTTATTGACAAATTTAAAGAAAGACCTTCTGGTATTGCACCATTTTGCTAGTCCCCTCCACTATAGGAATTAGAGATGAGAAGTTCTCTTTGTAGCGGGAGTCAAGAAGGGTGAACTGAACAGCCAGTAATCGCTGTTGTGCTAAATGCATAGAATGCGAGGGTCACAGGAAAGGCAGCATAACATAAAGTCAGCCATGTATGTCAGAGTTCCAACAGACAAGACTTTGCTGTCCTCATCAGGAGGATGACTCTCAATCTCCTTATCCTCTTCCTCCTCTCCTGCCCATCTATGCTGAACAGATGTAATAAACCTGCTTCGGTTACTACCCTACGTCTCTTGCTCCTCCTCATCATCATCCAATTCACACTGACAAGACGAACTGAGGGTGGTCTGGCTATCACCCTGTGTAATGTCTTCCCTCTAGTTCCTCTTCCACGTGTAAAGCATCGGCTTTCATTGTTAACAGCCAGAGTTTCAGTAGACACAGAACTGGGATGGTTAGGCTGATAATAGCGGCATCGCCACTAACCATCTGTGTTTTTCCTTCAAAGTTGCGTAAAACCTCACAGAGATCAGACATACTAGACCATGTTGCAGCTGGTATTCCACTACTGCCTGCTGCTGCTCACAAAGTATGGCCAACATGTGTAATGTGTAATTCCAGCACGTGCTCATGTCGCACAACAGTAGGTTAGCTGGCAAATACAAGAGTTGCAGCAGACCGTCGGCAGCTCTAGATGACTTTCTGAAATGGGCACACACAAGGCGCACCTTCACCAGTAGTTTAGTCAAATTGGGGTAGGTTTGGAGAAATGTGAGAACACGTGGGCTAGGCATGGTATGGCTGGATCCCGGACATTAACCCTTAAGGACACGGCCCTATTTCACCTTAAGGACCAGGCAATTTTTTGAAAATCTGACCAGTGTCACTCTGTGGTGATAACTTTAAAACACTTTTACTTATCCTGGCTATTCTGAGATAGATTTTTTTGTCACATATTGTACTTCATGACACTGGTAAAATGGAGTTAAAAAATGTATTTTTATTTATAAAAAAATACCAAATTTACAATTTTCCAAATTTCAATTTCTCTATTTCTATAATACATAGTAATATCGCCCAAAAAAGTTATTAATTTACATTCCCCATATGTCTAGTTCATGTATGGATCATTTTGGGAATGCCATTTTATTTGTTAGGGACGTTATAAGACTTAGAAGTTTAGAAGCAAATCTAAATTCAGAAATTTTCAAAAGCCCACTTTTTAGGGACCAGTTCAGGTTTGAAATCAGTTTGTAAGGCTTACATAATAGAAACCACCCAAAAATGACCCCATTCTAGAAACTACACCCCTCAAGGTATTTAAAACTGATTTTACAAACTTTGTTAACTCCTTAGGTGTTCCACAAGAGTTAATGGCAAATAGAGATACAATTTCAGATTTTCAATTTTTTGGCAAATGTACATATCAAAAAATAAAAACAGTCCCAAAACAGCTTTTTTTTTCAAATTTTCCATTTTAATCAATTTTTCCAGTAATAAAGCAAGGGTTAACAGCAAACAAAACTCAATATTTATTGCCCTGACTCACTTTTATGGAGTTTCTACTCTAGGGTTGCATCAGGGGGGCTTCAAATGGGACATGGTGTCTAAAAACAAGCCCAGTAAAATCTGCCTTCCAAAAACCATATGGCGTTCCCTTCCTTCTACGCCCTTCCGTGTGCCCGTACCGTAGGTTATGACCACATATGGGGTGTTTCTGCAAACTACAGAATCAGGGCAATAAATATTGAGTTTTGATTGGCTGTTAACCCTTGCTTTGTTTGGAAAAATGCATTAAAATGTAAAATTTGAGAAAAAATAGCTGTTTTGGGACCGTTTTTATTTTTTATTATTTACATAGTTGATGTGACATTTTTTTTTATTTTTGGCGACAGCCTTATGTAGGGGCTCATTTTTTGTGGGATGAGATGGCGGTTTGATTAGCACTATATTGGGGTGCATATGACATTTTGGTCGCTTGCTATTACACTTTTTGTGATGTAAGGTGACAAAAATGGCTTTTGACAACGTATTTATATATATTTTTTTACTGTGTTCACCTGAGTGGTTAGGTCACATGTTAGTTTTATAGAGGAGGTTGTTACGGATGCGGCGATACCTAATATGTATACTTTTTATTTATTTATTTAAGTTTAACACAATAATATCATTTTTGAAACAAAAAACAAATCATGTTTTAATGTCTCCGTAGTCTGAGAGACATATTTTTTTTATTTTTTTTGGCTATTGTCCTATGTAGGGTATAATTTTTTGCGGGATGAGATGATGGATTGATTGGCACTATTTTGGGGTTCATATAAATTTTTGGTCGCTTGCTATTACACTTTTTGTGATGTAAGGTGACAAAAATAGCTTTTCACACCGTATTTATATATATTTTTTACTGTGTTCACCTGAGTGGTTAGGTCACATGTTAGTTTTATAGAGGAGGTTGTTACGGACGTGGCAATACCTAATATGTATACTTTTATTTATTTATTTAAGGCCTCTTTCACACTTGCATTCTGTCGCAAGTCGCAAAGTCGCCTGAAAGCATTAGAAGACTGATCAGGATCCTGATCAGTCTTCGAAATGCTTTGAGGTTACTATGGCAGCCAGGACGCTATTAAAGTCCGGGTTGCCATAGTAGTAGTGAGGAGCGGGGAGCAGTTTACTTACAGTCCGTGCGGCTCCCGGGACGCTCCAGCGCTAGACTGCGGAACACCTACTCCTTGGCAAGAGAGATTTCCGCAAGGGGAACAGTTGTGGGCCTGTTTGTTGTGGCCCACCTTCTCATCCGCATCATCCACCTTGTGAAACACTAATTGCCATTCCCCACCATCATCTTCTTCTGACTGTGGATGCTGAAGAGTTTAGGAATCAGTGAACAAGATCTCCTCATGTCCCTCTTTAGGGAGGGTCAGCTCACCTGCAGGCCCTCACCTACAATCTTTACATGGCAACCAAAAAATATTATTAAAATTTCAATAACATTTTTTTGTAGCCGGTGCTGACCGCCATTCTCTGCACTAACTCTGCAATGTAACATTACTGCAATCATAAAATATTTATAATATTTTATCGTGGCCAGTGTTTTTGATAATATCTCTACTATGTCCTTGCACTGTCAGCCAGGGGTAACGTAACTCCTTAGCACAGAGGAATCTCATTGGTTATCGGAATGGACCACACAAATCGTCTCCATCTACCCGCTCACAATGGCCATGCTACAACACCCACAGAATCGAGAAAGAGGTATCAATCTGTCAATACTTTTAGTGTCCGGGCCGGGTGAGGTTTCCCATGTGGAATCAAATTAAGCCGCAGACTCCACTCCTGGTGGTGCCCTTCCGTCAATTAGTTTAAGTTTCAGCTTTGCAACCATACTCCCCTTGGAACCCAAAGACTTTAGTTTCCAGGAAAATGCTTGGCGCATAATGGGAATAACGCCGCCGGATCGTGTGTCGGATCGTTTCAAACCAGTCTACAAATTGCATCTTAGATTAACCACCTCAGCCCACCTAGCTTAAACACCCTTAATGACCAGGCCACTTTTCACAATTCTGCACTACACTACTTTCACCGTTTATTGCTCGGTCAATCAACTTACCACCCAAATGAATTTTACCTCCTTTTCTTCTCACTAATAGAGCTTTCATTTGGTGCTATTTCATTGCTGCTGACATTTTTACTTTTTTTGCTATTAATCAAAAATGACCGAAATTTTTGCAAAAAAAATGACATTTTTGACTTTCTGTTGTAATTTTTTTTAAAAAAAACTACATTTCTATATAAATGTTTCACAAAATTCATTGTTCTACATGTCTTTGATTTAAAAAAATCCAATAGGTGTATATTTATTTGTTTGGGTAAAAGTTATAGTGTTTACAAACTATGGTGCAAAAAAGTGAATTTACGCATTTTGAAGCAGCTCTGACTTTCTGAGCACCTGTCATGTTTCTTCAGGTGCTAGAATGCCAGGATAGTATAAATACCCCCCAAATTACACCATTTTAGAAAGAAGACACCCCAAAGTATTCGCGGAGGGGCATGGTGAGTTCATGTATGATTTCATTTTTTTTCACAAGGTAGCGGAAAATGACACTTTCTGAGGAAAAAAAAAATAATAAAGTTTCCATTTCTGCTAACTTCTGGCAAAAAATAATAAAATCTCCCACGGACTCACTATGCCCCTCAGTGAATACCTTGGGGTGTCTACTTTACGAAATGGGGTCATTTGTGTGGTGTGTTTACTGTTCTGGCATTTTGGGCGGGGCTAAATTGTGAGCATCCCTGTAAAACCTAAAGATACTCGTTGGAATTTGGGCCCCTTTGCGCACCCGGGCTGCAAAAAAGTGTCACTCATGTGGTATCGCCGTACTCAGGAGAAGTAGGGCAATGTGATTTTTGGTGTATTTTTACATATACCCATGTCGGGTGAGAGAAATATCTCTGTAAACTGACAACTTTGTATAAATTTTTTTAAAAAGTTGTCATTTACAGAGATATTTCTCATACCCAGCATGGGTATATGTAAAAATACACCCCAAAACACATTGCCCTACTTCTCTTGAGTACGGCGATACCACATGTGTGACACTTTTTTGCAGCCTGGGTGCGCAAAGGGGCCCAAATTCCAATGAGTACCTTTAGGATTTCACAGGGTATTTTTACGCATTTAGATTCCAGGCTTCTTCTCATGCTTTAGAGACCCCTAAAATGCCAGGGCAGTATAAATACCCCACAAGTGACTCCATTTTAGAAAGAAGACACCCCATGGTAATCCGTGAGGGGTATGGTGTGTTCATGCTAAATTTTATTTTTTGTCACAAGTTAGTGGAATATGAGACTTTGTAAAAAAAAATATAAAAAAAAAATATCGACATGCCCCTCACAGAATACCTTGGGGTGTCTTCTTTACAAAATGGGGTCACATGTGGGGTATTTATACTGCCCTGGCATTTTAGGGGCCCTAAAGCATGAGAATCCAAATGCGTAAAAATGCCCTGTGAAATCCTAAAGGTACTCATTGGAATTAGGGCCCCTTTGCGCATCTTGGCTGCAAAAAAAGGGCACACAAGTGGTATCGCCGAACTCAGGAGAAGTAGGGCAATGTGTAAGGCAAGAGATTTAAATAATGGGCACAAGTGCGCAGCTATACTTAGCTTAACCATCCATATCTCGGTTCACATGGTCTGGCGTAGTTTCAAACAGCCCTCCATGCCCAGGTTCACATGGATCACGGCTGTCGCGGCTGTAGTCTCGTCAGTAGCAGCAGCGCCTGATAAGAGGAATACAATTTAACCTATTGCCGAGTCATTACTTATGCCATACAAATGAACGGTATCTGTATTGACAGCCTGAAGACAAGTAATTTAGTAAATGTTCAACTGTTTGATAACTATTGACTACTCTTGATTTCTACTACTACACTCATCATTTACACCTTACAGTGCTGGCTTCACGAACACAAGGGCTCGCCAAAGCACCCTAAACACCACCACCATCAAGGGCACCTCAATCAACATCTGGCTGGTGTTCCCTGCAACCGAGAGTGCCCCGGAAGATTTTGTGCTGTCTTCCCCATCACTGCACTGCCGACCCAGGGAGGCGTCGGCTAACCGTGAGTACCGAATGAGCTACTACCCTCATCGGCCCACCGTGCATTCACGTGTTGCCCCTGTGGTCTGGCATGTTGCAATAACTACTGTGAATGAGGGCACAATGAAGGCATAACTACTGTGAAGTGGGCACAATGTGGACATAACTACTGTGAAAAGGCGCAATGAGGGCATAACTACTGTTAGAGGGCACAGTGTGGGTGTAACTACTGTGAAGGGTGCATAATGTGCGCAAAACTATTTTGAAAGGAAGCATTGGGGGCATAACTACTGTGAAGGGGTACAATGAGGACATTACTACTGTGAGGAGGCACAATGGGAGCATAACTACTTCGAGGGGGTACAATGTTTTAAAGGATTGGGGTGCCAAAGGAAGGACCCGTCCTGGGTGCCAAACACCTTAGGCCCGCCACTGGTTGTCCTTACATACCAGCTCCTTCCTCCTCCTGACATTAGCAGTGACATCAAAGTGGGGCTGGTGTAGTCACCTGCTCTTTCTACTTTTGTTCAGCAACATCTAGTGACCAGATCTCACCACTACAGTTCACTAAGATTGGGGTATTCTGGTAAATACAAGTTATTCCCTATCAAGGGCGTTGCTAGATTAAAATATTCAGGGCCTGTATGGTGGAGTGATATTATTTACATGGGACTGAATGTTGAGGGGTGGTGTTATTTACATGGGACTGTATGTTGGTGCAACATTTAGGTGTAATGCAGGAATTATACCAGGAATTGAATATCATCATGTTACATCATAGGCTCCCAATTGCACCACTGCCTTCCCATCTCACATCCGCTCTCTGGTCCACAGGTATGTTTCTGTTCTATCTGGCACCACTGACCCCAGCAACCCAGTCTCCAACCAAATTGACAGACATTCTCACCTAATAGTTTGTTTTTGGTATGTTTGTATCAATGCTGTCTGTAGAGGAAATCTGTTTAAACCTTTTCCTTGCATCTGTCTGTGCTAATTAGACCTAATGCTCCACCCAGCTCTTCACCAGTGGCGTACCGCCAATAGCGGCAGACCACGCAACTGCTATGGGGCCCGGGGCAGGAGGGGGCCCGGAGTGGATTGAAAGCCCCACCCTCTACCATGTCTGCATTATGGCTTGTCTTCCTGGGGCTCGGGCCCCTTCTCTTCTGTTCTGGGCCCCTCCCTTTTGTATGCACAGCAAAGGGTGCAAGGACTGGACAGTCTGCAGGCAGGTGAGCGTGCCACTCGCTCTCCTCTGCCTGCTGGGCGCTGCACTAGCCAATCAGCTTTTAGCAGTGCTAGGCTCCTGCTGCTGATTGGCTAGTGCATTGCAGCAGAAGGAAAAAGAAGTGAGTGGGCGGGACATGCTCACTGCCTGCTCAGTCAGCCACAGGACTCCAGGCCCCAGCGTCACATGCAAGTTGGGACCGGAGCCTGCAGCTCCAATAAGTGACAACTTTTCCTCCCTGTCCCCTCCTCCAGCTGCTGCCTGGGGGCCCGGACACTGAACTGAGCTCCAGGGTCCTGTGTGCACTACTTGTCCATGTGCTGGTTGCCTGTGGCACTGTGCACTCCAGCTCTTCTGTCATCGTGCCTGCCAGCCCTGCTGCTCCCTGGTCATACATATACACTGCTCTGTATACTGCTAGACCCCCTGCTCCCACTCTAGTAACTCTATCACTATGGATTCCTGAGGATGAGGGGGGTGATAGATATTAAATATGATTATAACCTCTCCCATCTACAGTAATCCACTCATATACTGCAGTACATGGGTGGATTCCCTATGGATGAGGGGGGTGATAGTCATATTTAATATAAACTCTATTCAAGGACTGTTCTGTATTTGGCATGTGTCTATATTAAATATGACTATCACCCCCCTCATCCATTGAAATCCATCCATGTACTGCAGTTTATAAGTGGATTACTATGGATGAGAGGGGTTATAGTCATATTTAATATAAACACATGTCAAGTACAGAACAGTCCTTGAATATTGTTTATATTAAATATGACTATCACCCCCCTCATCCTTAAGAATACACCAATGTACAGTAAATCAGCGTATTCTTTAGGATAATGGGGGGTTATAATCAAGTGTCATCCATAGATCCCACATAACAGTATCATCCGCAGGTCCCCCATAACAGTGTGTCATCCACAGATCTCCCATAACAGTGTGTCATCCACAGATCCCCCATAACAGTATCATCCACAGACCCCCCATAACAGTGTGTCATCCACAGATCCCCATAACAGCGTGTCACCGCAGATCCCCCATCATTGTATGTCATACACAGATCCCCCATCACAGTGTGTCATCTACAGATCCCCATAACAGTGTGTCATCCACAGATCCTCCCATAATGGTGCCATCCATAGATCCCCCATAACAGTGTCATCCAGAGATCCTCCATAACAGTGTGTCATCCACAGTTCCCCCATAACAGTGTCATCCACAGATCCCCCATAACAGTGTGTCATCCACAGATCCACCATAACAGTGTGTCATCCACAGATCCCCCATAACAGTATGATCCAGAGATCCCCCATAACAGTGTCATCCAGAGATCCCCCATAACAGTGTCATCTACAGATCCCCCATAACAGTGTCATCCACAGATCCCCCATAACAGTGTCATCCACAGTTCCCCCATAACAGTGTCATCCACAGATCCCCCATAACAGTGTGTCATCCACAGATCCCCCATAACAGTGTCATCCACAGATCCCCCATAACAGTGTCATCTACAGATCCCCCATAACAGTGTCATCTACAGATCCCCCATAACAGTGTCATCCACAGATCCCCCATAACAGTGTGTCATCCACAGATCCCCCATTACAGTGTCATCCACGGATCCCCCATAACAGTGTCATCCATAGATCCCCAATAACAGTGTCATCCACAGATCCCCCATAACAGTGTCATCCAGAGATCCCCCATAACAGTGTCATCCAGAGATTCCCCATAACAGTGTCATCTACAGATCCCCCATAACAGTGTCATCCACAGATCCCCCACAACAGTGTCATCCATAGATCCCCAATAACAGTGTCATCCACAGATCCCCCATAACAGTGTCATCCTGAGATCCCCCATAACAGTGTCATCCAGAGATTCCCCATAACAGTGTCATCCACAGATCCCCCATAACAGTGTCATCCACAGATCCCCCATCAGTCTTCACTGGGCCCTGCTTTTTTAATCATTCTCTGGAGACCTTCCCTGTCAGAGCTTCTTCCCTACCCACTGGCGTAGCTATAGGGGTCGCAGAGGCGCAGTTGCGACCGGGCCCATAAGCCAGGGGGGCCCAGAGGCCACCCTTGCCAGAAGTGCTCTGCTAATTACCCATTTTCTTTTTTAAGATGCAGTGCATCTTATAAAGCGAATACTAGAGAACGCTTCCATATTGGAAGCGCTCACTAGCCTTCAGGAGGAGGAGGAGAGAAGCGCTGCTTGCGCTGTACTCACCCCTCCTCTTTGGTCTCCTCCAGGATGTGCTGTGTGCCGTTCCTTCTCCTGCAGGGCATCTCCTCCAGAGGCGGCATCAAGCCCCTCCCCCCAGCAATCAGCTGAGGACTGGAGTAGGTGGGGCTACAAGCTATAATTAGCATTTACAGCAGAAACCTGCAGGACCTTTGGTGATGTCACAGTCACCTGATTAAGGTCCTTTAGCCAAGCAGGGCACAGGAGGAGGACTGAACTGTGACCATGAAGGATCATGTGACTAGTGATGTCACAGACCTCCTAACAACTCTTGTATCTACTGTGTGAAGTGGGTAAGTGTCATTTATGTGATGTGTGTATAGGGGTCATCTCTATGTGTGTGATGTGTGTATAGGGGTCATCTCAATGTGTGTGATGTGTGTATAGGGGTCATCTCTATGTGTGTGATGTGTGTATAGGGGTCATCTCTATGTGTGTGATGTGTGTATAGGGGTCA